>JTDE01021387.1:0-23729 GCA_014338405.1 Paragonimus skrjabini miyazakii | reverse complement strand
TACGAATCTTAGCATACCAATAAACCAGGATACGCTGTATGGCTACATTATTACCGCAATGGATATGAAAGCGACAAAGTAGCAAATAATGGGATGCCAGTAAATGAAACAACAATGATATCCGATGAATTTCTTCAAATTGGAAACCATGCATCTCCCCCCTGCAAGATTCCGTTGTTAACTGTTCGATTTTACAAAGTTCAAGATGAACATTCTCAATTTCGAGGACTATGCGATGCGAACTATGAAATACTTCATTACTCAGCGGTAATCACTATCACTACACAACGATATCAACTTGAACAGAAAGTTCTGATCGGAAGAGAATCAATTTTATGCAGTAAAATACGTCATATTTCTGCTCGGATGACTGAACAACATAAATTTTGTTTACATGGAGGAACTTTTAGTGATTAACGAGTTCGCTTACCATGTGAGCTGATGTTAGTTTAGTGATGCAGTGGTCAACTGAGTCACTCCAAATGCTTGTCTACCGGAGTTCAAATTCCAGTCATGAAAATATGAATATTACGAGTTAGCACAAAATGAAATTTACGTCTGGTCTATTGTTAAAATCTATGGAATGAAATGTTTATCTGAATGTGAAACCTACGATTAACTATAGGCGGCGTGCAGTTTATGACTACCTAACTATGACAGTGACGTATAACTGAACGTGACTTGAGTATCGATTCGCATTGCCACGTGTTTAATATCTATGTAGCATCATCAAGCTCCAGGTGTACTGTTAGTCAGCAGCATTGGATACGTATACCCCAAAAACTATTTGGCTTTTACTATAAGACAACCCTCAAATTAGCTTAAACGTGACCGGTTTTTGGCAAAGATTAACCAAGCATCTTCAGTTATCATTGTTAACTTAATTTGTAAATAATAGAACAGTTAAGAACTTCACCTTGAGGTGCGCTTTATTTACTGGCTTTCCAAAATGCTTTGTATAAAGCTGGACAAACCGGAATACTGAGGAATCTGGTCACTATTGACATTTGTAGGGTTGCTCACCGGTACACAATAAACGATACTTGATTCCAAACGTATGTTTAGCTGGGCCCATGAAATTTGTACTACTCTCACGGTGCACAAGGAGATATCGTTTTTCAATAAGATTTTGTGGCTTAAAATTTATTTAGAGCTTTTAAGCAGATGCCATCACCAAACCACATGCTCATTATCAATTCAAATATTACCCAAGAGAACCGGTTGCTTAACGTTACGGTTTCAAGACGACCAATGGATGAAAGTGGCACAGAATAAAATCAGCATATGTTCAAAGAAAGCGTACAAAACAGTCAATCTCGCCCGGAATGTGTTGGTCCTAACTTTGTAGACTAACCCATTAGAACCCCTAGCACTTCGCATTAAACATCCTAACACACTCACTATGACATGCAATTAACTGAAGAGACTCATGTTTGGGATACTAGCGGAAGATTCTACGTTATGGCTAATGAAATTGTTGAGGAAACCTGTGGGATGGATAGAAAGTAGCCTAAACGAACAAGGTGATTAATTTTTTCTTATTCATCAAACACATGTTAGTGACCAGCTATAGTAAACAGTTAGATGCACAGCCAGAACTTAATATATTGAAGTCGATTGTAATACGATGTACCGATCGTAACAACTTACTAAACGCGGTTAATGATGACGACGATGCAATCCTAGCATTGAATAAGCAAGAACGTTACATTTTATGATTGAATCATTTCTGTTATGACCCAATGTCAGCCGGGTTAAAAAACCTGATAGCCTCAATGTTGTGTGTTTCACAAGAATGTGTAAAATGACCAGATCATCTCACGCAGCGCTTCTGGTTTCTAAATTTTTTGCATGTATACTTCCTTCGTACATGGGTTTAGATGTCCATTGATTCAGAGTTGGCTTACTGTTTCTTTTTGGAGCTCTAATCATAACATCATTTTCAATTTTCAAATAAATATCTTTTGGCTTCCATCTCGCTGTTCTATTGGCGAGTTTCCCAAACGTAAACAGCTATGACATGTGAGCAAGCATGCATAGCTGATCTTCTCTCTGTATCACTGAATCACATGGTACTTCGTTAAATACGCACAAATGCTAGTGTGAACGATTGAAATGTCAAAAGATGTTGAATTATCTTGTCAAGCATGCAAAAATTCCTCAGGAAATCTCTGTTGAAATTACTGAAGTGTTGGTTATGATTCGTTTGGTAATTTTGTTTGGTATGTGCTGACCTTTTGTTGGAGGGCTTTGAATTCCCTTGCACGAGGCCCACCGCGTTTTTCTCTGCACACATGTGGTTTTATCAAGGCGCTTGACATGAGTTTACTAGCAAGTAGTGCGGGTTTTGACTTATTATACAAATTGAACGTCGCTTACAGCTGTTCTCAGCTATTAAACTCCAATAGTTTTCAGTTAATACCTTTCAAAAAGAGAACTAGACTCGAGTTTCGCTCATCTTAGCGCCCATCTGTAGTCCATATCCTTGCCACGGCCAGGACTAGATCAGCTGTATGCCATTCAATTTATATAATAAACCAAAATCTCTGCTACCTATCAGTAATCAGAACATCGCTCTTCAAATTAGTGGGTTCTATGATTTTAAATTAAGGTCATCGATTGGAATGGACAATGTTTCCTCTCAAAACAATCGGATAATTTAAGCGTATTTCACAAACGATTTTGTTTGAGCGTTCGTATGTAGTGATTCAGTCGTTCTTAATGTGATATCAGTGGCGAACTGATCAACACGTTTAACATCTACTCTTGATTTTCTTCACGGTTACAGTTATATTAACACGCATCCTAACATTTACCGAATCCACTGATTGTATTGTGTGTCACCGCCATCTGGATTCCGCTGTTCTATTGAGCTTACTTGTTGACAGTTTTTGGTCACTTTGTGTGGACCTTGCGCAGTTCTAAAGTTTGTTCCTCGATCGTCTACTCGGAGACTTAGTTGTTTAACATCTGGGTTTGGACGGATTAAGTAGTTAACAAGTATTCTCAAGCATATTATAAAATCAACCTTTTTCTGTTGCTCATTTGACAATGTCGGGTCTGTTAGATTCTTTTTACATTTTAGACTATCCACATACTGCAAGTAACTCGGTGATAAAACCGAATTTGGTTGGCCCGACTCAAAAGTCATGAAAAACGCCATCAATAACAAGCACGTTTTCATTAGTTCATCTTCAAACTAACAACTCCAAGTTATTTTACGCGAGACTTACTCAAGCGGTACACAGAAGACGGCCGGATTTCTGAGATCAGGCATTTCGATGTCAAACAGTAATATCCAAAACGTCACTCGAACGATGAACCATGGCAGGTTCCATCTTAATTTTGACCTCAGATTCATGATTACTTGAAGTACTCCGCCAAAGTTAACCCTATGGTGTAAGTTCCTGTTCACTTTTAACGCAATATTTTTCACTCTTGGTTAACAGACTACGATACATGCAAACTGAGTAAGAAATCAAGGACTTCTGAGTATAATACTACACAACTACTAACGGCTTCGAATAAATTCACCTTCCCACGTCAAATCATGTGTTGTGAACGACGTGCAACGTGGACCAGTGGTACGCAACGGTCCAAGTTTCTTAATGACGCCACACAGTCACGTATGCTCACGCAAGCTGAATCAAACAGATCACGTTGCGTGAACAAAAACAAACTCTATATCAATGAAAAACAAAAAAATAATACTGTGTCAAAATACTGCGAACTATGCGATAAAAAACACCACGATGGCTGACGTAATTCTCTGCTACGGCACAATTATGGTACGAACCTACATAGGAGCCTACTACCAATTGCACAAAACTAGATGGTCTACTTATACAGACTGTGTACTAAACTGATTCGATTAAGTAGCATTTCCTTACTAAGGTTAACAATCTGTTTAAACTAAGGCATTCGAAAGTTATGGAGAATATGAAAAGGTAAGACAACTGGTTAGTCAATCTTTTAAGTATTTATTTCTAGTGTGAATTCGGAAAAGTTCAATTCTCTTACATCCCATTAGTTACTGGAGCCAAATTACGGCGGTTAATGAGTATATCAAGTAGGCGTGACATGTTGGTTTGCTACGAGATGTCAAAATGACGAAATCACTGCAGGGATGTCCTGACAGGTCACATAGATAAATGAAGCTGTGAAACAACCAGATGATCAGATCTAGCAAGAAACAGCTAGTTAGATATGGGAAGGGATAAAATGGTGTTAATAAGTTGTCTAAGAGGTAGACTGTAATTTGTACCACGAATTGTAAAACCTAACAAGGGAAGCAAACAATTTGAAAAATGTCAGATAGAAAGCTAGACACATTTAAACACGCTGGTGGTTCCAACCGAGAATAGAACAATTAAAGCGTTCATAGATGACAATATAACCATGCCCGCTAGTTTTAAAACTATTTATATGTTAGAGACACTGCTTTAAGTTTACGAACAGAAAGACCTTAGTCTAGTTGTAAGCCATGAACAAGTTTCCATCAGACTTATGCAATGGTTCATGTCGGCTTAACGCTTGAGATTGTGAACTAACACAACATATTGCCTCACATTGCATTTTCCATAACCATGACCGTTGTTTTTGTTTGCAGTCGATCCATTTCAAGGGTCTTTTTGATAATTTTCATGAATGTTCTTCACATTGTCATTCGGAGTCGTCGTTAAACATAGTCTGAAGAACAGTGATTATATATTTTTGAGGTGTTTGTGTTTTTACGGCTATTATGAACAGAACACTTCAACAGGAGATATTATACTTCCCTAATTGTTTTTTTTCAACTGATCGGTTGACAAGACAGCACTTACTCGTTGATACAGTCACCACAAAGTTTGGTTAAAAATAACTGATAGTTTAGCATAAAAATGTAAGTGGTTCTCTTGGTAAGATGGTAGTGGTTCTTCCGGAGATCACCGCAGACTTGCTGATCATTTGACAAACGTTGTTCCATGTACGTTCCCCAATGGAATTCGCTGTTTATTTTGTATTTCAGATGTCTATGCTCTACCAACGTTATATAGCTCACCGTAGTTGTTACAACGTTTCCTGTTTTTCATAACGGTGAAGTAGCACGAGACCAGCGTTATATCTAGCTTGAACACTATAGTTCATTTCATGCAAACTGTTCACGCCAGAATCAATAATTGATAATAATAATTAATAATAATTAATTTTACAACTAATGTTATTACTCTTAAGTTACCAAAGAAAAGATGTGATTTCATTCGGGTTTATTTTTTCATAAGTTGTTACGAAAATCAAACGAGACCGATTTAGTTTAGACCGAGAAATCTACTATATTCTTTGAAAAGGGTAACATTTTGATATGCACCTGTCCATGTGCTACGGTAAAAACATGCAAAGGTGCAATCAATCGCTTTTGCTTACTTCAGGAATATGGAGTCCGATGAATAAGAACCGTCGCCAGCTACCGTATAATTTGTTTGTTTGTTGTCATTTCAATCTTGTTTCATCATTATTGAAACGTTTATTTCATTAATGTCAATTGACTTCGCAATCTCCTACTTATTTGCGTTGCGTGCAGTGTCAACAGTTTGAAGTTATCCATGTAAGTTGTGGAATAAAACACTTATAGCAATCTCCCCCAGGCCTGCGTTACAGTATCAGATGTTAGTTGCAACTGCTCTCAAGCTGTCGTGCTCTAACTTGCAAAATGTGAAAACGCCACATGATGATTCTGATAGCTCAGACAATTGCTGAAACAGCAGTTGTTCGCGGTACTTTTTGAACAAATAGTTTCTTTGACTTTGGGATAGAAAAAATACAACAAACATACAGAGGACGTTCTTAGTCACTCCGTTGCAGCTACTGTTTATCAACATTTTGGAAGACAACAAATCTCGTGCAACTGTTGATAATTTAAAAATGTGTTTATAAATTCGGTGGCGGCAGATGACAATGACTCCATGACAACAATCTAGTGAATGTCCACTTGTGTGTACAACCCTATAATGGAGGATCTACTTGCTCCCACGTCACGGATGATGGATAGTAAGTGTGACTTCATAATAAGAAATATAACGAAAAAATTATTTGTCCCTCATGAGAATCCTCGTGAGAAGCGACGGTTACGTTATAACCGAGAGTAAAGTCCGTCTGTTTTGGGAAATGAGCATAGAAGTAACGAATCTATTACTCTGAGTGGTGTCTATAATTTTTTATATACCTACGTTCTCCTCTTTTCATAATTTCAGAAACCTCGATGGTACAACAATCTTTCTGGGGTTAAATCTAGGACAGTTTTGTTTTAGACATGGCTACGCGATCAGTCCGCTTTCATATGTAAATATAGCATGTTGTGAATGCTTCAGCAGTAAAGAGGTGAACGGAATGGTGTAGTGTCAACAGGAGGCGAAGCCCACAAAATATCAACCTTCTTTAATTGAGGTGGGATTTTTTTGTCAGTGCAGTAAGTGGAAATCTTGTCCTTACTTAGGTTGGTAAATTTGCCTTCTACCAAAAGTTATGCTTTTTGAATGTCCTATAGGAGCTGGCTAAACTTTTGACTG
The DNA here is from genome assembly GCA_014338405.1 of Paragonimus skrjabini miyazakii. Lineage (NCBI taxonomy): Eukaryota > Metazoa > Platyhelminthes > Trematoda > Plagiorchiida > Troglotrematidae > Paragonimus > Paragonimus skrjabini miyazakii. The sequence goes on along the minus strand of JTDE01021387.1, from coordinate 17,184 downwards.
CGAATCATCTACTTTGTGGAATGTTACAGTTGGAGCTAATCATGAACAGCAGTTAAAAGAACCGCTGATAATTGGTAATAAGAAATAATTATCAGTGGCAATCGTCATACCGCACGACATTAGACACTACAGCTGCACCGCATCTTGGGAGCTATCTCTTGAACATAAAGAAATGATAAAACGTATCACGAAATCCTTGTATACCTTTGTAGTTCAATTATACAGAAAGGTTCTTAAAAATGTTTATCTTCGACAACTTCATACCCGATTGAAAAGAATGTTTAGTATATATATTGTGTCAGTTTAACCTAATTGCGACAGATGGAAACAAATATAACCTGTCTGATTAAAGGATGCTTAGAGTATGACTGCAGTGAACATTAGTTCACATGTGAAATGTTGTGCTTGATCAGATAAACTCTACTTCCTTCACTCAGGCCTTGTTTTTTATTTTTAAACGTCAAGTACTTTTATGGTACAACAGAGTATGTTTCATATATTATTGGAAGCCGTGATGTTAAACACTGTCTGACCCAAGGAACTGACCGAAATCGAAAGTGGTTGAGCGTTCACATATGATACTTCGGTCGTGCCTAATGTGAGGTCAATGGCGTAGTGGTAAACACGATTGCCTCATGAAAGCGTGGCCGGAGTTTTAATCGCGGCAGTGGTAAAGATATGCACGACTGACGAGCTTTAATGAGAGCGAAACTCGAGTCTAGTGCTTCTTTTCGAAAGGGACTGACTGTAACAATCTATGGGAATGCGACAGCTGTGATCTATTGTGGGTGATGTTCAACTTTAAATCAACCGAAAAGCATTGTAAGAGTAGACAGTAGGTTCAAAAATGCATTTTCAGCTGGCCATTAATCTCGACTTTTGGTTAAGTCTCATTTTAAGCCACTTATGATCAACTTCCGACATCTGTAATTTTTAACCAATCCTACATAAGAATAAAGTAATGTACAGTGGATTATTCGAGTGTTTGCTGACCACATAAATCGCACCAACCGGACGTTCTATACTGGATAATTCCAAGTTTAAATATTAAACATTGTAATGTAAACATCACCCTTGAACATGCTACTTAAGTCTGTTGTCTACTTAGGAAAGTTCTGTAATAATCAAGTGGTCATTAACAAAAATCTGGCATCTTAAGAAACCGTAGTTCTGAAACATCTACTCCCCCAAATGAAACAACTCAGTTCACGCGATTTATGCGTGTAGTATTAGGAAGGTAATAGGCATGGTACTAATATTAACCTACAAAATTTTTACTGACAGCAAACTCTCTTCAACAGAAATGTAATATACAAAAATTCCGAAGTAAAATAAATTTTTAGTATTACACTTGGTCACTCACATTGCAGTTTTAGGTCACTAACCTCATCATAGTATGTTTAACACTTTATTCGGGGGCTAACACTGGTTTGGGTCATATAAAATATATGAATAATGTTCCAGGTCTCATTTATGAATTACGGAGCTACAAAGTGTGCCGCTGAATTTAAACGACTTCAAACCACTTCTTGTTTTCTACACAGGACAGAATTGAGTTAGTTAATTTTAAACCTTTGTGTTCAAATATTTTACTGGTTGTTCCAACCATTTAATTTTAGTTTTTCTCAGCCTGACAGTATTCTTTCCAGTTTTACTAAGGTACACTGTGTGACAGCAAATACCTCGTAATATAACATTCGAACTCCTCAGCTGACTGAACAAATTTTTCCATAAGATAGTGTGTTTGGTTATGCGACATTCACAGAGTAGATGTCGCATCTCGTACCACAGTGAATTAGTTAAATGAAACATTAGGTCTACACGCCTTTTTGTGAGAGCCGAAAAATGTAAACCAGTTTAAAAGATCAAGTCATTTTCAATTCAGTTCGACACAAAACCCAACCGTTGTTCACTTCAACTTCTGGTGATTGACGTGAAATGAAGACCACTCAGATTTAATCGTATCTGATAGACTTTTCAAGCCAAAACCTGTGAAGAAGAAGCACTGAGCTCGAAACTTACTCAAGATATGACCTGTCAGAATTGTATATTTTTTCTGTGACCGACATGCAAACCCGAGTTCATGTTTTTATTAGACAACGATATTGACCAACTCATCAATGGCATCGTGTTATTCTCGGTCAACTTCGCCTGACTGTGTTGCACATATTGTCTGATCATCTCACACACGAACTATTTTGTTATCTCCAAACAGTAACCACACTATTGAAGCTTCCTATTAAGCTGAAATCACACAATTCACTAGAAATTCTGAGCAGTGTTTCACATACTGATAGGTAACTAAATAGTTGTCTAGTATAAAGTGAACAGCACTTAGTTTTAGCCACGGCTTTCGTGCCTACAATGGAAACCGTGAATAGCTAAGGAAATTGATATACTAAATTCATCATTTTAGTCTGAGAAGGCCGTAATAGGTTTCTAGTCAATCCATACCAATATACCAGGGTGTGTATTTCCATATCAAAGGAACCATCTATAATCTGTGTAGATAAGTGAAGAACACTGGGCTGTTATGTGGGATGCCTCACAATGTTTTGTCGTAAAATGAACTTAGGCTTTCAGATTCAAAACGAAACATGTCAACTGAGGTCTATAACTCGGGTTTAGCTTTCGAAGGCTACAAGGTCACTGGTACACGGGAAGTTGTACGGGCACACATTAGTGTATGCAGTAATGCATCAGGTACTTTTACTAGTGTGAACGACTGAAACAGCTGTCGATGTTGAAATAATTTTATACTTATCTCTCTATGTAAGACTGAAACCAAGATGCATCATAACAGTCGATGAAGAATTAGCCTGATCTCAGTGATGTTTTGTCTACTCATTTCATCAAGGGATACAGATGGTATGAAGATGCCAACAGGTACCATTTAAAATTAGATTTCCAATTGTCCATAAATTCCAAGGCGGTGTTAAAACCATTGCCGACAAGCAGTCATCACTTTTTTCCCATAAATAAAACATTTGCCTTAGTAAACGGTTTTACTTTTTCAAGTCTCCTAAATCAGGAGATATATAAGCACTTGCGTGAACCCACAAGTGGCAAACTATTCACACAACTACTTTGAAATCAGGATCTATAAAGAACTGAACAACGATTAAGAGATCAAAATTGACGAATTTCAAGTAAATCAACTTTTGTAACTTCTGTTTCATTCTGTCCCAGACGGTGTAGTGGTGGGTTGTACAGATTCTCCGTAGAATACCAATGAAGACTGTCCACACAGTGGAATGATGAAGAGATTGGATGTACAATAAACTATAAGTATCGTAGGTCCTATCAGACAGTGGTTGTTATTTAATTAACAGAGTATGCATGAGTGTTCAGCCTTGCGGTGAAGGGTCCCACCTCAAAATTACTGTTGTCACGTGGGATTTACCTGAAACACTGGTGCTGGTGTTTATTAGCGCGCTTGTTTTTCCGGAAAAGTACAGCAAATGTGTAAAGGACATTAAATAGATTCACCTTAAATCTAGGGCAATATTCGTCAAATTAGGTCATTTCCGACCACAATCAATCCCTTCCACGAGATTTGCGTATGGAAGAAAACATTTAGAAAGGTGTAATTCTACACCTGTTAACTGGAACCGCTCAGGGTGTACAAAGCAAACTACCTTTAATTATTTAGCCACCTCTATCTGCTTTCCATTACAGTCATCGGATGGCATCAACAAACAAGCATCCGGGAATTTTGGGGAGTGGATAGGGTTAAGCGGACTAACTTCCTCAGTCGTTAGAAATGCTTGGACAAACAGGGTAGGAGTAAACGCTACATTTTTCAAAATATCGTTCACTATGGTCTGTAGCCTGTGCCAGTTTCGTACTGAAAGGAATAAGGTAAGGGGTGAATAATTAACTACGACTGATAGAAGTTCATTATTGTGACTCACAGCGAAATGTCAGTCAATTGAGGTTACTTCTGTAATTGTTACCATTTATCTGAGTTGCATATAAAGCAGATGTACACAAAGAAATGTAGAAGCATTAGTCACAAGGAAACGGTTATTTAACAATTATTGGTTCACCATCACTTTTTAAAGAACCTTTCTCTCCAGACAGAAAAAACAACCTATTTGAAACAGCCAATTCCCATTGAAAATGTTAATAGACCAGACGAAAGACTGACATTACATGATTTATGTTCGAGCGGACTTCGCTGCATTTCTACTGGTGTTTACTCGAGACTGTCGTTTTGGGGACTGTGGATTAAGAATTATTCTGTACCTTGCTGGTGTTGAATTTTATTATAAATCCTCCCGGATAACCGTTGTCTAATAGTGTCTGTTCTATCTGACGGAGTTCGTCATCTAGGCTGTCACCAGTAAAAAGCCGTCTGGCCCGGAAGTAGCCAGCGTAATCGAAACAAACGTTTGTTACGATATGCCAAGGCCATTGCTATCAGAAACCGTCACCCCATTTTGTGCTTACAAAAAAATCTATTTGTGACGTTAATGCTGACACGGTAGCAACCGAACTGGTTTGTGAACTTTTAACTTTTGTGATTGTTTTGTGGTTTGGAATTTTGTACATTTTATTTCGTCTCAAGTAAACACCAGTATAAGTTCAACGAAATCAGCTCGAGCACAAATCGTGTAATGTCAGTCTTTTTTCTACTCTGTTCAAGCAACTTGCTGTTGAATGATCGGGGTTAAACATCGTGTTGGTACGAATCCTCTTTGTCTTCACTCTACAACGGCTTTATCCGGAAATCGTAAGCGATGCACTGATGTTGACGATGAGATTGACGAGTGTGAACTATTTGTCTTGTATGACATAGAACGCTTTTATGAAACAGAATGAAGAATTCGAAAGCACAGGGACGATAATCATAAGTGTCGTGTTGGTGTGTGTACACTTATTGTTGATAAGAACAGCTTCGGTTCTATGGCAACCGAGTTCAAGAGAAACGTTATATGTTGAAACATTTCACTGCATCCTTCAAGGAAGAATCTGTGTTGTATTCAAAACTTTGACAGTGCTATGTACAAGGCACATTACTTCTACCGAAGATGTTAGCGTTTTAGCTTTGTCAGAAGGACAAATCGACAAACTATGCTTCAGCATTGTATGTAATTCTACCTTTTTGACCCAGATACAATAAACTAGTGCAGTGTCAGTGTTTGATAAATATTTACACCTACAATTTCAGTCAAGAGTACTTGGTACATCATTGAGTTTGGTACAAAATGAGTTTGGTTGATTGCAACAAGTTGTCAGAAGAACGCCGCTTTAACGACCGTTACATCTTTCGGAATTAGGTCACAGAGTTCAACTGAGCAATCCAAAATTTCGACTCAGCAAATTATAGTGTACTGTTTCTCATGGTTGACTGAAAACAAAACTATTATTTCATGACACAATGAAGAACGAAATACTTAATACTTTTGACGTATTGTCACCATTACGTGTTCTAAGCCACAACAATAAAATGCGGGGGGGGGGGAAACTAGACTGTTAATTTGCATACAAGATATTTTTCATTGTCCTTTCAACTTTGTTGATAAATTGTTTTTGACGATGATAAAAATAGATTTTATATAGGACAACGATGAACACAAAACAACTAGTAAACGGGCTACAAGTAAGCCAAGCAGCTAATCTTTTCGGCTTATGTTTGGATAGATTGTGAGTGAAGTTATTCAAACCCCACTCACTTCTGGCCGCGTACAGCTGTGAGCTCACTAAGGTATGTTACTTACCCTCCGAAATGAGTAGGCTTGACCAGGACAGCGTGCTTTAGTTGAGTCATACGCCAAGGTTCTAATCTTCACGGATTTGTAAATGGGTCAGCAGAACATCGTCGTTGTTTCTATGAATTCAAACAAATAAACAGCTCCAGGTATTTTATTTACAGCACCACCTATAGAGTCCCTGAAATAACAGGATCAGTGAGCATAGTGAGCATCTCAGTGAGCATAGCTCCCACGAAAGGAAGGAAAAACGATTATTGAGTGCTCTTCACGCATGGGTGCGGGCAACATAGCACTGAAGAAGAACTTCGATAGACACTACTCAAACTTGAAGTGTGTGTATAAATTTTCTAATTACTGAGTTCATTAGAAACCGTGTTTGGATGATAATCAACTTAAAGAGGCCTGATAAAAATCTGCTAAGATGAACAATGAGTGCGGCTTATTACAAAATACAGTTGTCTAATCAGTAAATAAATAAATTTAATCTCCTGCAAGATTTGTTAAAATTGATGTATTTAAACTTTCACTCCAAAATGGCCGAATGATTTCAGTGAAAGTATTTGTTATGTCAAGACTGTTCTGTATGTAGTAGCTATAAGATATAGGTTCTCAGGTTATTACGAGAGTGAGAAATATCTTTGCATGTGCATTTCTGTCTCTGTGGCGGTCAGTGAGAAGGTGTGTTATGTGGTTCGTAGGTGTGAAGTAAGTGGATGAAACCAAATCACAACGTAAATCCAATGAAACTCTCGAGTGCAATCATTTCAACAACAAATACTGAAGCAACATTCAGTCAGACATGCGCAGTTGATGACCTGTGGGAGTGAGCTAGCAGTGGTTAGAAAGCTTGCAGTGTCGGTTGTCCGTTACACACGAGCTGATTGAGTTATATCTAAATCTCTCCACCGATTCAGTCAGGACCACAGTATTGTGCAGCACGTTCCGGATGTGAAGTATTTTGTAGACAAGAATTAGGTCCCCCTTGAGAAGTCTATAATGAGAATTAACCTAACTCTGCCAGTTTTTCCGGATAGGGGGTTTTCTGAGGCCCTATATTTCTTCTGGTAGACCGTCTAAACACTTGTAAAAAGTGCGACTAAAGATGACAAGCTTGTATGTTCGTTTCCAGATGTGGGAGGATTATGGAGGCGAAGCTAGTAGAACACGTTTCAGGGTAAAAGTCCCACAAGCCCCTTTTGAGAGGTTCAAGTTTATTTTGCATTTTTAGCCATGACATCGGACCTTTTAGAAAGACACGACCCGTCTGCCACTATGATCCCTAGGTCTCGTCTACATACTAACACTGGCAGCTTTGTGCAGCCAAGATAGTATTCAGCACAATTTTGATTAAGCTTGTGCATGGCCCTACACCTGTTGATATTAGATGTCAAATTATTTTTCTAGACTACTGATTTAGACAGTTTGAATCGTTTTGTAAAAGAACCACACCTTCCGGGTATTCCACAAATTGCCAGAGTCTTGTGTCATCAGTGTAGAACAATCTCGGCGATTTGTCTGTGCTGGGTAGTTCAAGAACAACAAATGACTAAGACTGATTTTTGTGGCTGGGAACCACTGTGATAGCTGACCATTCATCTTGACGTTGAGTCTATGTCAATTCAGATAATCCTTTAGCCACCTAAATAAGGGCTCATCATTTAATTCCCGTAGCTAGGTAGAATGATCAGCCCTGTCAAAGGCTTTCGTGGAGCCAAGATAAACCACATCTATGGCCGGTTTTGCTTTGGCAGTCTTCGTCCAAAAGTCACCAGCAATTAGCAGATTCGTGACACGTGCGTGTCACTTACGACAGCCTTGTGGCTTCTTAGGGATAGGTTGAAGGTCTCAAACCTTGTCCCCGAGAGAGTCATCTAATAAGCTCTTCATTATTCCAGAGACCATCGGAAGAGAGACTGTTGGTTGATAGTTTGCGAAATCATCTTTGCACTCACTTTTGATGATAGATGTGGTTGTGAACTTTCTCCGGGATTTTGGTAAAGGGCCAGTTGCCAAGGAGCGATTGAAAAATGCTGTAAGCAATTAAGCTGTAATTCCGTGGCGCGGTTTTTCAAGACTACAGGAAATAGCAAGTTTATACCGGATGATTTATGAGCTATCAAATTCTCTAATTCGATTTTGACCTATAGCATTGAGATTTTAGATACTTCAGTTAAGTTGTTGCCTGTGTGGTCGAAAGTCACTCGTGATTTGTAGTTATGCACATATATATACTATTTGCATAATTTGTTGACCACCTGCAATCCCATGAGGTTTACAGTTGAAAAAGTTCAACCTTACTCCTTATTTGTGCGGCGACTTTGTTGCGGAAAAGCATATGATTTGGCTTCAGCTTTTGAGCATAAACGCATTCATAGTAAACTCAATCTTCTCTGATAACAGCTGTAATGCGATTGCGCCACATGAAACACTCCACAAACGCAAGTTCAGTTTGTTATAGTCTGTGCTTCCTCCAGGCCGAGCGTTTCAATGTAATCAAACGGTTTGTCCTACTCCGTAGGCGTTTAGGCTTCCCACCATGCCGGGGACAGTTTACTGGAACATGGCTGTTGACGACGTTGGGGGTTTCCTCAACGATGAGCTGCCAGTAATCAATTTGGCTATGTTTGGTGGAGAAACCAGATCATTCAACTTTGCTAAGCTGTGCTTTCATCCCTACGAAGTTTGCCTTGTGACAGACCTTTACAACCGTATTTTGGATAATATGATGCTTACTTCCATGTTGAAAGCTGAACTCAATTATCCGATGATCACTATGTCTAAGTGAAGCTGCGAGTGCTTATCATGTCAACCTCGTTGATAAGAACGTAATAGAAATTAGAAAGGCGCTTGGCCCACTCGCCGCCTCGCATGGTCTTGGGCATGCTGAAATATTTCGGCTTCGTTGCTGCCTTCTAAAAATCCCCCACGGTGAAAAACGATGCAGTATTGACTGAATGGTTCTTGAAGCCTAGCCCTGGGTGATCAAAATCTATCATTATCGTCGTGTGAGTGTAACTTAGAGATGTTATTCCACATGGAGTGTTGTGTAAAGCCGTATCGATATATACGTGTGCAGTGTGCGATATGCAAACCACACCAGTCCAACAACTGAATTTTAGGTGACGCTAACTACTTGCCAGACTGATTCCGAAAGATCCAGTATCACCTTGTTACGAATACTTGAAGTCCTTAGATGTGATCCCGGATAAAGGGTTACATCACTTTCTTTACCGACTTTCCTAATCGCAGAACGCTGTCATGTTAGAGATAGACAATTCGCCACCTTGCACCTTCTCTTTGTATCACATCTTCGTGATGTCCACTGTAAATTGGTTTTGTCTGGAACAGATTTCACGAAGCTCATCCAGGTTTTCGAAGAGTGAGGCCATGTTGATGTAAAGACAATACCAAAAGGCAGTTTCACTGCTTACAATATGCATAGCAGACGAACTTACTTGAGGAGATCCATAGACTGATATGGACTGACTCGGTGTGTTATAGTGCACTTTGAAGCTGCCATCCTTTAATAAAACTGTGGCTAGTCGGGGTTTTCTTGAACTCCCGGACTAAGTTTGGCATCTGCTTGAAGGGCAACATTAAAAACAATAGTATCAAGTCTTATTGTAGTAAACTGTTGTCTCTACTCCTATCTGACGTTTCTTGATTTGTTAGAGTATCTTATCTCAGTTGACAAATGCGCTTGATCTGATAGCCAACCTGTGTGCTTCATTATTGTCACTTCTTCTGTCGAGTATGGTATTCCCGAAAATCGAGGCATACTTATCACCACTAAGTATGCGGGGTGGATACTTTACACCGGGGACTGTTAGATCGGACAGATCAATCAGTGATGCTTGGAATCGTTACTGGTCTAGATCGTTCACCGCTTGAGTGAAGATATCAGTACCTTCTGTGGCAGACACTTCGTGTCTATTGATGTTGCAGCCCCTACGTTCATCAACTACTCTGGTCTAAGACAGCGACTGTAGGCGAGTGTATTCTTCTCGGTCAGAACATATCCTAAGTGGGTTTCTTCTTCTTTTGTGGCTGGCTTGTTGTAGCGCCATTAGCTTCTCGAAGTCGACTACAGCATGAACAGGAACCTACGGCCGATGCGACATGAGAGCCAACTTAGAGTCAAAGGTGTTTTCTAGTCTCTGAAATCGCCCTGGTGGAATATTAAGAAAACCCAACTACTTAGAAAATCCCAAAAAGATTTTCTGTCGTGCTGCTCCCAATCCGGCAGGCTGAACAATTATAGACCAACACCCAAGTATGGGCGAGTTTGGTAATATCATCCTGGTTGTACTGGTGCCCGTGTCTAAGATGTTTGCCTTAGTGTCCGTCAAGGTGAATAGGCCGGATTTTTTCTGTTCATTTTCGTTCACTTTGACTAGGTGAGTCAGTTGTATTTGTATGAGTGTCTCAGGTTTTGAGTAGTTTACCTGCAGACTTCAACAATTTCACAAGGACACACCATTTTATTCAAAATGTGCATAAATGTATGTACGGAGTACTAAATAAAACAAACTGACTAAGCGCTGCCGAACCAGTTCAGCCTAGAAGATGCCATGTTATTTCTTCAATTAACATTCAACAACAAAAGGAGTACATTCGGAAATAAAAACGATCGTTCAAAGTACCAGAAAAGCATAAATTTCTCTATCCTGTTTCCCTTTCACAAGATCATCAAAATACGTAAATATACTACGTTCAAGTAATCACGCAGTTGAGTACACACTAGGTAAAATAAAAATCGTTTGACACATGTGTTAAACTTGACGTCGTGTTGATCCAACCAATTTTCTTCATACTACTAACCGATACCAACCAAATAATTTTTTCACTAGATGAAACCATCATCATAAAAGTATGAAAACCATCGTTTTGTTTGTGTGTTGCGTTGGTACTTGCCGTTGGCTTGCTTCGTAGCCAGTCAGTTGATATTGATTCATCGAAACTTTTGCCATTCTTATTACGACTAAAACGTGATTTTACTTAGTTCATAGATGATAAGATAGTAGAAAGCTCAGTCGATCGAATAATTTCATGAACACAAAGTTTTGCTATGGAGCTATGATAATCAGTTGTTTCTCGTATATTCGCACTCGCTTAAACATGAAAACATATATGGTTTCATCAAAATGTTTGGGTGCAGTTTAAGATATCAGCGCCAAAATATTTATAGATATCGGCCAGCAATTTGGCCGCCCCATTCGCACAGTGATTATTAACAGAAAAGTGTTAAAACAGAGATTTTGCAAACGGGTGCCAACTGTATTTCGGTAATAAAAGCAGATCCTACGGAAGTGGATACCTGCTCGAGACCCAAAGTTCAATAAGACTCTTAATTTGATTCTCCTCAAAGAAGAAACTTGGAACCCTCGTCTTTCATACTTCAAAGACCATGCCTATCGACACTGATGTAGTGGACGTGTTTGTGCTCCTTGTCCAAGGGGGTTTACTTTTATGACAGAAGTCTTAGTTTGCTGTATGGGTGTAATCTTAGGAAATTACCCCGTCAGAATTCGTGAAGTTGAGCAGGTGATTACCACGGTTAACGGCACAAAGTTAGTGGGGCTGGCCGACTTTCATCCGGTCATCGTAAATCCTTTGGCAAATACTCTGAGATTGCCTCCTGCTTGTAGGTCTATTCATACGTATAATGCAGATAGATATCTAGGAGAATGCAACAGTCACTACTTTTTCTATCCTTAAAGACTGGTTGTGTAGTTGTCTAAGTTTGTTGACTAGTATATCAGACAAATGGGGTCAGCGAAATTATCAAACATTAACCACGGGGAAACGAGTGTAGATTGTTTTAAATGTGTGACACTTTCGGCACCCCTCAACCGGGTTGCTTAAAACAAAGATCTCGTCTAGCCAATCTAGCTACTAGTATAGACAGGCTAAATAGAAGATGAGTGGCTAAAACTTGCTACCCAACCACCCCTAAAGACTTCAATTCAACAAACCACGACCACTTGGACTGGAAGTTAGTGTAGTCCGGAATATCACCCACCCCGTGTACGTAGACGTGAATTTTCATTTGGCGGTCTTCGTAAGGTAATATTGCTGGGAACACCATGTGATAAACTTACAACCTTAGGTAGATTATAAGAAAGGTCCATCCTTGGCCATTTTTTCCTGGTAAAGACAAATGATTTTGCCAACAATGCGATTTTTTCTTACGCGAATATTATAAAACTGATTGGATATGCATCGGACCCTAGGTGGTTGAAGAGGATACCATGTAGTTTTCCGGCAACCATTGAAGCAAGATTGACGGCTGAAAGTTCTAACTAGAGGTATCCATTTCTGGGACAACTATTTGGTACCTTGATAGAGTGATCACCCATAAATACAGAAAACTCAGCTAACGTTTAGATAGCAAAGAGCAGATCTAAGTACTCAAATATTTACCGAGTTTATTGCGTCTGAGAAGTGCATGGCTATTGTGACAAACGCACAGCGTGAATTCAGTCCATTCAGATATGTGGTTTGAAAACCACACTCAGCAATGGTCATGAAATTGCTTTCCACTGTGGTTCTCACTCGCACAAAACAGTGTGTCCAAGCCTATTTATAGCACTGAACTGAAGGCGTTTGCGTTATCAAAAGGCTTCTGGTGCTTTTCACGCATGCTGTGGGGTGTGTAAATGTAGACAACCAAGGATCCTGTGCGGTCGTCGAGGTTATCCTCACTTCGGAAGAGAAGAGCGACAATGGATTGCTTAACAATGTATAAAACAGCGCATCTTACTTACACAGGTCCTCCAGCCCGTTTTTATTAAACATCACTCAAATGACGTCGGAAAAATCATGAACTCACAATCAAGAAAACCTGCTCACAAGTAGTTGTTTACGGCAGCTTATCCATCAACTAGAAATTCAATTTATGAAAAAATTGCTCAGAAATCACGAAACACCAGCCACAGATATGTTCAAATAAAACTAGAAAGACGCTGAGAGAGAACGTTTCTTATTTTATAACAGATTGAAGCGTATTGTTGGTTTGCTGATTTGAGTCAACTGGGAATAATGCATCCTTTCTGAATTCCCGCTAATTGCTTGACCAAAATAAAATTTCTATCACTTTTTAGACCAAGCTGGCGGAACGAAAATGCTGTTACATTAATAAACTAATAAAATGTCATGATTTTAAAGTTAATATTTAAACTGTTTATTGTTATATCGATGATAAACCTAGAGCACATATCTTCCGAACCCTTGTTGATACTCAGTAACAGCAAGTTCAATTTCAATTAACTTGCAGAATTGTGTATCTTGGTTAAGACTAGTACTTTCGGTGATTCCCTTGAAATTTCTTATTCTAAAAATGTGTCAGAAATGATTAATCCGATTGCTACTGTGCGTGAACGATTGCTTGGTGGTGTTGAGGATAGCAAAGATAAGGCGAGACCGAATGTTTCTGTTTTAAGTTGACTTTCCTACGAGTGACACTGAAACTCACGTGCATAACATGCAAGCTAAATTGGGAGAGTCTTTAACTCTAAATACCTCATGGCATCCAAAGGTACCTCACTGGCTGCTCAGAAGACTGTCATGCACTTCTTTAGTGAACGGCAGCTTTCAAAGGCGGGTTCCACAGTGCCACCGTATCTAAGGCTATTAGGACTGCCATGCAAATCCTAACTTTTCATCGGCATACTTCTATCCAAAGGTATACACTGCTGTCATATTTAAGGGACTAGGGTTGCCCTTTCGGTTGATGGAGTTTGGTCATGTAAAAAAAGTGTTCTCAAGAAAGACACAGCATGCATGAATATTCAGCAAGTTTCTTGCAAACATGAAGTCATAAGGTTAACCAGGTTATGCTTGGATGCGTCAACTTATTCAGATCTGTATTGTTTTGAGTAGTTCGACAAATTATTTAGATAATCCAACACAATGTTATCACTATCAAGTTTTCTAGTTATTATACTTTCTTCCGCTTATAGGCTGAAGCTGAGTGACCAAATTTTGTGGTCGACTTACAAACGGCAAGCATGCAGCACGGTTCTAGAAGTAACTGGAAAAGGTTCTGTAAACATTTGGTTCCAGTATCCGTCAGTGAATGTGGACGGTTACTTCCACCTAGTCGTGTATCATTAGCACTACGTACGCCGGATAATCGAAATCCCGACCCGTGAGTAAGCGGTAGATTCTAGTACAAACACTTGTTCACCAGATCACGAGATCGCAGCCTTTGGCGTTTCAAGAAGTCATAAGAATTACGTTCCCTAGCTATTGCGCTTCTTTTTACTCCTGGACTGAAATCGATCGGCCAATTTTTCCGATGGCCTGCAACCAAACAATCATCCAGCATGACCCTAGAAAAGCTGTCGCCATATTTCCGATTTGCTCTCGATAATTTTCTTAATGACTTTTACTAAATGCAGAATTTTTTCACAGTACACAAGAATTTATGTTGTTATTCAGTGTGCATTTCCCACACAACTTTCTATTGACATTTATATTTCCCTTGCCCACCAAAGCTCTTCAACCCAAATTCCGCTGTCAGTTGACTTGTGTAAAAGGTTCTGCCTCCGCTGTTGTTTTGTGGCGAGCACCTGTCAATGTCGATGTATTTTGCTGTTATGAACTTGTGCGCAAACTATATCAGTCTGTTTCTCTTCTTTCTGAATCTTTTATAATTAATTGCAGAACTATAAAATGGTCATATTCGACTATAAGTACAACCACAATAATCATTGTGTATGATGTCAGGGGACAATCAGCTACGCGCTGATTTGTAGTTACGCCAACAGTCACTGCATATAGATTACTTTACCTCAAAACTTTATGTGCTTCCATCTTGTCATATACTGTCAGAAATAACATAAATATCACGTACATGCTCAACGCCACTGAACAACTGTAAACACCTTCGGTCAGCGGACGCATTGCGTTCTACAGAATTTTGTCTACCAAATACGGCCATGTAAGTTTGTTTGAAAAACATCTTCGTTCACAGTACACTAAATCGCTTTTTCCAAATACAAGTTGATCAGAAGTGACATATAAGAGGGCTATCGAGAACAAAGACGGAATATTTATTAGATTGGGTGTACAGATGGTCTGGTGTAGCGCTACAGACAAAACGGACACGAGAATCTTGCTAAGGAGGTTGGAGACAGGTCACTGACAAACATGCGGACATGGAATATGTGGCACTTAGGTACCCTAGTAGCATATAGTCCTAACTAAAAATGGGGCCACTACGGGTCAGTTAAGGCCAATTGGGGTCATTTAGGGAGAGTGAGGCAGAGCGTGGCTCACGGAGGTTCCACAAAGTACTTACCAGTGGAGTAGTGTTTTATTGAAACATGTTCAAACCTTTTCGAATGTTAAGCTGAAAACCGGTTGAAACGTGCTTTTGAGTTTTTTCTTAGTGTCCTACATAACAGGGTCACCAACGCCACTTTCAAACGTATGCTCCAATATTTTTTCTTAACTATTTAGAAATTTGCGTACGACTTGAGTGGCATACTTGAAAATGTACTAACCGTTGTTTGCTAACACCACACATCTAAGATTTTATAAGTGCGGTTTCAAGGTGACCGGCCACTAGTAGTCCGTGATGTCCAAATATATATCGTTGAAAAGTAAGGATCCTCGGTTTTATGGTTCAAATAAATATTGCATGATAAAAGCAATTTATCTTGAGTGTTTTTGCGATCTGTACAACATCGGCACAAAAGTTCCACGACTTTCATTTGCAGTCTGATATTCATCTACTTAGCCTTGGCAAACAATCTTCTGATTTACTTGATAACTGCTATAGTCTCTTGGATTTTGCTAAAGTAGCATACTGTTCTGTCTTAAGTAGACGTAGACCATTTTCAGTTTGATTTCAAACATTTGTGCTATTTGTCCGAAGTATCGTTGTCAGCGGCATCTTTTGCGTGTGCAGTAATTGGTAAGCCATAAATTGGGTAAATGACTATAGCAAATTGCAGAATCCTTTATGAAACACCAGCTTATCGGAGTGTCGAAGGCGACCCTCAGTGGAAGTTTCAATAATGGATAAAGAATGCAAAGAACAGTGACCGAAGAAAAAGGAAGAATTTGTCAGACGGACAAATCTTGGGTGAATTTAATGATTATTCATTACAAACTTTCACTTAGAACTCACTTAAAAAATTCACAGATACATCGATACGGCCAAACGAAGGTATCGTAATTTCTTGGGAGTTGGCTTAAACATAACAAATCTTCAGTAATAAAGTCCTTTAAGAAATAAGCCGACAGGCGTCTGTCATTTGACCATCTTTTGATTGCTTTTCAGACGTCCAGTTGCGACTGTCGGTAGACGTACAGAAGACGGTCGGAGGCACTCAAAAGACGGCCGTGCTACTAGGGTGAGATATTCGGTGCTCATAACCGTAGTTATCAACATCCAGTTAGTAGGCAAACGTTAACCAACACTGCAGTGTCGGCACATTATTATTACAAGAACGGAACCGTTGCGCAAGCAAAATATCATTTAGCTCCCGTTGGTTAGCTCGTGGCCCGCTGATCAGGGGGCCACGAGCTAACCAACGGAAACGGACACCTCGAGGTGTCCGTTTCCGTTGTCTTAACTATGCTCACATAGGGCCTATACAAACGTGCTTCTAAGGTTTATGTCAAGTATTTGTATAAAATGCAAACAAACGCACGGGCAGCATACATCATGAAGCGTCTATAGTAAATGATACAATCATGCCGACCCCCTTAACATCCTCTGTGTGGAGGATGGATGCTTTGTCGCATTATAACATCAACAAAGTATATTCACTTGATAACACTTCCGCGCAGCGTCGTAAATGCACGATAACTGCTATTTTCTTTGTTTCACTCGAATTCACTCGATCAATCAATTCCGGAATGTCTCGCTGATCAAGACTGATTATAGTGCACTGGCCGAGATTTCTGAAGTGGATAAGCAAAAAGGACTTCTTACGAAAGCAGCTTAGCGGTAGTGAAGTTTCCAGAATCCTGATCATTTTTGGTGAAGATTACCACTTTCGGCGTAATGTTATTATCCATTTTAATTGTTCACCGCCCTTGACGCGTACATGCAAGTTGCCGTTTAGTGCGATTTAACAAAGTGTAAAATAAAAGGCTGCATAGCAAATACCTCGCTTCTTCACACCAATAACAATAACTTCCCAGGTAACACGACCGACTAACGAGTGACTATCGAGTGACTAACGAGTGACTATCGAGTGCGATAACTGTGCATCTGGTAGTCACTCGTTAGTCGGTCAATTCAATTCAATTCAATTCACAGGACAGGTGACGGCCAGGAGCCAGAGTGTCCAGAGTGTCCAGAGTGTCCAGGTCAAGGGGAAAATTTTTCGTAGCCCTTATTTCGTTACGAACGCCCGCCGGTTTACAAACTAAAGGCCCTGACTAACGAGCAGGTCTTATTTTCATGCTAATTCCCAACCAAATCACGCCTTCGCGCGGCGGTATCGAT
>JTDE01021386.1:56798-134159 GCA_014338405.1 Paragonimus skrjabini miyazakii | reverse complement strand
AAGCATCAGTGTGAGCCACTGATGTATTGGTGTCTATGATGATGATGTTGATGATAATGCGTTGGAAGCTGCATCTGCGACGACGGAAGCACAAGAAACGAACTGTGGATCATGATGGCGTTCACAACTCTGTGTGGTTTTTGTTGACAACGAGGCGCCTTTCTGAAACCTAAAGGTTACTGTGATAACAATTTTGCTGGATATCTAGTGAACGTGGTTGCTTAGAGTAGAGGATACAACTCGTCTTCAACTAGTAGGTCATCGATCTCTGCGATCAGATTACTTGATATCATTGTGTGGACGATGATGAAGTTGGAGTCATGCAGGCTCGTTTGTTCAATCTTTTGGGATAAATAGATTTAGGCGACTTGGTCATATACCATTCATATGAACTCATCTTCTATCACATGCAGCACGTTTTGCTGATGCTAGAACTGATTAGCGTAACATACGAAATGAACGACTTGTGACGTAACACAGAGAACCGTAGGCGTTTATTAGTAGGTTAGATGGCGTATGTCCGGTTTCGACTCCTTGGCTGGAACTCACATAACCTGTTAAATGCGTACCTGAAGTTAATAGGAGAGGTGGTCGGTATTCGGATTCTATGGCATAAATGTTCGGCTAAGCTATCTACGAAATGATTACAGTCAGTTAAGTCACAGTGTAGGTATCTTTCAACTGCCGCCGTTTTTTCATTCACAATCCGGTCTTTTATTTGCAAGGCTCAGATGCTTTCATGCTAAATGTTTGAGTTTAGACACAGAGGCTTCGTTTATTCTAGCCAATTCCTTCCCTTCGTTTATTGCTCAAATCATGACCTGCTTTTCCCTAGTTTCTTAGCACCAGCCATTGACCTGCTGTTGTTGATGAGGATTAGAAAGTAGAAAATGTTCTTTCCAAACTAGTAGTATTCGTATTAACACCATTCACTCTTTTCTTCATATCGTTATACAAGACTGCCCACTGAAATCCGCGGTACCTCACATCACATAACGAATAGCTATTGCGTATGCTATCATTAGTTTTTGACATGGATGTTTTTTCTGACTTGTTCTTCTCAACCAGCTGTATTAAGTTTCTGACCAATGAGCTTACTGTTCTTGCCATGTTCTATTATTTTATATATTTACGCACCCAGGATTAAATGTATCATCACGTTCTGATTTCGCAAGATCCATTCGCCTATCCCATTTAATGATGATAAATCATGAGGCACGTAGCACGCAGTGATTGTTCTCATCGTTTTTCTTAGTCTAATCAGCGCAGAAAGAAAACATGTTGCAATTTGTTAACATTTTGTTTATTCCCATCAGTCGCAAATGTAAAACATGTGATTTACATGACACACAAATAGAGATAGATAGTGTATGGACACGCATATTATGTCCTCAGCACCACGGCAATCCTATGGGTTGTTTCAACCACTTTTGTGCATATAGCGCCGGTTGATGAGCTCTGATCAACATGGCTTCGCTAAAGGCCAGTAGCTTCGGGTTGTGTTGACGCAACAATATTTTGAGTTATCTATTTAGGACAACCTGGTGACCTGTCATCATGAGATGTCTGGCAATCGATGATGCTGGGCTTCGAGTAACGGATTCACCGGTTTCAGATTGTTGTATCATGAGCTGTTTTAACCAGTTTGGGACGTGTTCTGTCACTCTTTGAGGTAGCCGTCTGTTCTGCCTATGTAAACGTCACCGCAACTGCAAGTGAATTGATACACTACGTGAGGGACAGAATGGTCAGACAGACTGCGTTCGCGATTGTGTAGAACGAGTCCTTTGGTGGTTTGAACCAGACGTAATTGGGCAGCCGCACACGTACAGGATAGGGCACACTACAGCCTGTGCTTGATGTCGTTTGCCAGGTGATCGCTTTCAAATTGCCTGTCTCGCTTGTGCGAGCATTGGACCGTTTGCTATCGTTACGATACAAGATGGCAGTGGAACGGACACGTATTGACTTTTATGAGGTATGTATTCGATCTGGCATATTTCCAACGCTGTTTATCAAGTTATTATCTGAATAGAAATTACCAAGAAACAGCGTGAATCTCGTGAGATTGACGAGTTCGTACATCGATGCTGCTCAGGATGAAGTAAATAGCCTTGTAGAAACCCACTACCGTTTTGCTGAAGCCCTCAACAGATTGTCCTTGGTGTGCCGTATCAAATTTGAAAACTTTTCCAGAGAAACCGTTCGTAACACCAAGGTCAGAACTCTTCGTTTTCTAATCAGTAAGCTATCGACCTTCCTGACGTTGTTTTTGCGTCCTTGCTAGTCCTTGAAATACAGGTCTTCTGGCTCGTCAGTTTTTTCATGGCCTTGTCGCTGTTCGTTTTGTGTGACATTGCCCTTTCGTATGCTTTGTCCAAAAGTTTGGAATGGGTTAACTCCCAATTGATTACTTTGACTGCACCCGAGGCGTGTCTTCCCTTGGCGCGTGAGCGGGACTGCCTGAATTAGGTTCACACAGTGATCACGTGGCTGTGATCGGCTACATACCGGTCGCGTGGCCTCTGCCCCGCCCCGAGTCCTGACAGTGGTTGTGACATCCTTTTTGACATCGTATCACGTGTTACATCTGGACATTTGCAACCTGATCGAACGATCAGTAGAAAGTTTCCAGGTGCTTGTATCGAGTTTATTGTGTCGGATTTTTGACACCCTATTTAGAAGAGATCACTGGGTGTGCGCCCATTATTACTTTCCCACTGCGCATCGCAGACACTTCCCTCATGAATAAATTGAGCTGGTAAACATCACCTGTGATATAGAGTGCGTTTGGCGGTTCATTATTGGCCCCTAAGTAAACTAGTGCGTCCTAGTATGACATCGTTAGTATGTTCATCAACTTAGTCAACATACCTCTGCGCCTGAGCGACTTCCAGTGTGTAGGCCTGTTCACCGGGCCAAACTCAGCTTTGTAGTTGAGACTTTCCGTGATTTTTGGTCCGAGATATGTAGGACGACATTATTCCAGAACTTTAGTAAGGAGTACAACTCTCAAAAACCGAAATCTACAGCCATTCAAAACCCGGCTTTTACCGAATCGGTCAGTCGAATTTAATTTGAACGTTGTCGGATGTTTGTAACCTTGAGTACCTTTAATTTTCACAGTGGGGATGAAACGTCACGTCATCTATCATAAGACATTTCTCTACCTTATGTCACAGGAACAATATCACATAATAGTTTACTGTTCTGACGAATACTCACTAATAATGGATCTTATTATTGATCAGGCATCTCTATGTACTCTTTCAGTTTTTGTTTATCATGGGTTTGGTAGTGTGTATCATTCACGACCCAGATCTACTTGCAATTTTCATTTGAAAATGATTGTTTCTTGATTTCCTGTTAGTCACAAATTTGATGACTGGTTATATTAAATCTTTAACGTTGTCCGTGTTTCTTTCTGTTGGGAGTTTTCAGTTTGTCTTTATCACAATGTACAGTTGAAAGAATACACTGGCGTGCAAAATGGAGACTTAAAGTGAGATAAGCCACATAAGCATATGAGCACACTTGAATACTAAATTTGCGAAACTATCCCGAAGTGGGAAGTTTGTTGTGCTATTGTAGAAGTGTGCTGAAGAGAGTTACCATCGTAACAAATGAACGATGGTTAGTTATAACTTCCCGATTCACAAATGCTTTCCACACTTCCATCTATCGATTACAGTCCGAGTAGTGCACACTAACGAAAGTATAGTTGGTTGTGGCGTATTTCAGGCGCCCAAAGGTGATGATCAAATCCAAACAAGAACCATTATTGTAGACACCTCGACACTGCACTTAGCTTCCATCAACAATTGTTTTCTTGATATCTAAATCATCAATACAAGATGTTGTTGCTCTAGTATATTAAACCTCCTTTTGTCTTTCAAGTTATAAGTGAATTCCTCCATAGGTTGCAATCAAATTGGATGACCGGAGGAATCATGTATCTCGGGAATACGATAATGCAAGCCTATCAAAATGTGTTACAAAACAATCCGATATCGTCTACTGTTTGACGTAAAACACTGTTTTCCCAGCACAGCACCACATGTTTGTCGGACATTATCAAGCTATCCGGTATGCGGTAGGGTGTACACACTAATGTGATAATCGTACAAGTTGAACTTGTCTTGGATTGGTTAAGTTTGGATAAGTCCACCATGACCAAATCGTTGATCCTATCTTACAGATTCGCAATTCTTTGTTACATATGACATAAGTGCATTCATTAGTTGCATGAAGAGGAGTATGAAGGCGTTTATCAGTGGCAACAGTAAGATCGACCTCTTACTGAACAATGAGTTTAGTAAGCAACTATTTTATGGGTGATACCATGTGCTTTATGTGTGTCCGCCGCCGATCGTAAATTCAATAGTGAATGGTTATGAATATTACATTTTTTGCAATCAGTTAAATCACACTCGTTAAACAACTGTAGCTACTAAAACGTGCATCGTAACTAACAACGTTTGTCAACCGCTCACTCTAACCGTCACTCCCTCACATATCGAACATATTTTTGTTTCAAGCCAATATCTGTGTACGGATTGAATAAATATGCACCCCTGAACTCTAATTCTGATCGACAAGATTTTTGACCATTCAAATAAGTTTACTGAGCTCAACATACTTGGGTGAAGGTCGACTGGATGGAACTAGTTGTAACAAATACATGTAAGCTAGAGGATAGCGTACCTATATGTTGACTGAAACTTATACTAACTGATTACATCAAAAATGGTCTCCTATATATCAGAGTGGTATGTAACGGATGACTGCGTAAGCGAGATATCACGAGTAAACTTGAATATTAATTATGTGAGACAATTAAAATCAGTCGATGACCTGCTTTTACCGGACCGATCGAGCGAGGTTCAATTGGACACTTTTGGATATGTTCAACTTGTTATTGTTCAGGTGTGTGATTGCCTGAATTCATCATGGTGGCGACATATGGAGAATTAGGTAGCGTTCATCAAGTGCGTGTATAGCTTGAAAACTAAAAATGTGAATTATACAGCAGACAGAAAGGATTCCTTATCGAAAGGGACGACCAACAGTTACTTATAACTAATTCACAATAACCCTCACTCGCTCAATCAGCCCAGTGAATCTTAGTGGTGTCTAATCATCCTTTATATGGAAGATTCCAGGGACCGGGGGGCATTTCGAGTACTCATGTCTGGTTCTGATTCTGGCTGGCAGTTATCGGGGAACCTTAACTTCTTATTGAGAGACTATTGTTTGCCTTAGAATGAACACCTAGGTCGCCAAAGGTAGACACATGTGGTCATTTGTTCCACTGTGATAGGCACGTGTTCGAGGATCTGAAAGGAAGTGGAAGGGAGTATATGTGGTAAAACAAAACGGCGGCACACTGCATGCTATTACAGTAGGTCAGGTTGGGAATGGCAACTCGCGCCGCAGACGATCAATTACAAATTAGTTCAATAAAACAAAAACGGAGTGGTGTCTCGTTGAGCTTGTCTGCTTTCCCTAAAAAACTCATACTGACGCGGTCTGTATTGACGTGGTTAGTAAGTTTTACTCACCACGTCGGCAGCAGTAGTGATTTCGGAGATCATAGTAGGGTTTGATGTTCCCGATTTTCTTGACACTGTCTGTTGCCTCTCATTCTGTTTTGTTTTCCTGTTATTAACAGATTAGTGTATTTCGAATGGGTGAAGGGGCTTCGGACGAAATAGACATCACAATTTTGACCGCTCTGTTACAAGGTAAGTAAGATACCAGTTTGAATTTCGTTACTTCGCTTCGCTCTGCGAGTTTTTTTTTGTCGAGATGGATGGGTTGGACCTAACACTTCAGGTTAATTGATCAAATGCTTAAAAAAGTGTATTCGTGAGTCATTGTCTTTGAACGAATTTTGCAACCTCGGCGACCGCGGCTCTGTCGTTCTGTGAATGTTTATAGAACACAGTTTTGATGCTCATTCATAGGTCGTTAGCGTCATGTCTCAAATGCGCGGTGTCGTTCACATCTATCAACGTCGAAGCGGTTGTCTATCACGTCTTGTTTTTCATTGTAGTCATCTGTTTGCATTCACCTCAGCTTGTGACCATGGGCACTGTGTACATGAGGCTTTTGACAAGAGGGTTCTTTCTACATGGTCTGGCTGAATGCGAATACTGTTATCATCTGTGAATGATTTTCATTGTATTTTGCTTGGGCTGTTAACAGCGTGGTTTTTCCTGGTCGAATTTATAGCCAAGGGTGTAGTCAGCTAATGATCTCAAAATACCGGGCAAACGTCCAGAAGCCTTGACGTAAAAACTTTCTGCCCAGGATGTTTATACGGACACTTTATTATGAACAGTTCGTTTTATAATCTATGCTCATCCATCGTCGATCACTCTTCCCCCTTGTTTACTCGGATGTTTTTTTCTACATGTTCGGTGAGCTAATCACTGCGTTCGCATGATAAATGAGCGTCCGTTTAATTTCCTCCTTATCCTAGAACATTACTTCTCTCTCTCTGTGTGTGTGTGTGTGCATATGTACGTACGCGTAGTTTTTTTTATTCTCAGCTTAGGTCTTCCTTTTGGATTCTATTCGTTGTGTCCAATTGGTAGGAGTTTCACACTAACCTACCGTTTGGTTAACCAGCATTGGCCGACTGGACCATGAATATCTCCATTCATACGTCTGCTCATCGTATTCCTTCAGAATTACGCTGGCTATAGGATATGTGTGTATGTGGAACTACAGCTGGTGCAGCTCAAGCCAATCTTGGCGAAGTTAATGCACAAAAATACTTTGGCTTCAGTCAACGTGACAGGTTAATTCGAAGCAGAGTCTACCATTCGTGCTCTACTGCACTCGATGCTAACAAAGCTATCTTCTTGGTAATTCTTCAAATCAGTACAACTTAGTTTATAATGCTCTGAAGTTTCCTCGCCTGTTGAATATATTTTCTCCCGTTGAATGAAGTGGACAGATTTTCCTCTATGAGTTCGTCTACCACCTCAAGGTCTTCTCTACTGTTTGTCTTCATTGAGTATTACCCACGCGTGCGTTCTAACAGCACTTTGTCTGTCGTTTATCTGTTTACGATGACCAGCACGTCAAGAAAACATTTATTACGAAAGTTAACATCTAGTTTATACCCACCAGCTGCATACGTAATACAGTCAACTATGCATGTTTGACGCGTTAGGATAGCATATCTGACACACGGACTAGGTCATCCATACATATAGTGGTGGCTTGCACACTGTCAGTTGCATCAACACATCCAGAGGGTGCATTTCTGTTCAATGTTGCCTCGGTGAACACTTGTTACCTCTCTTTTTGATCGTATAACAACACATTGAACGAATTATCAGAATCAGTCGGGTGACTTATCCCCAAAACGTGTTTTGTGATCGAAATTTTCGGGTTTCGTTCAAATATTGAGTGGCTAACGTTTGTTTCTTCATTGCATTCAACATCAGCCTTTGTAAGAATTCGACTATCAGTAGACCCCGTTCTGTTCTACCGATATAAACATCACTGCGGCTGAAAGTGAATTGGCTAATTAAGTGAGAGAGATCGAAAGTTTGGGTATGTTATGACCAGTTATAGAGAGCAATCGTCGAACGTAGGCATACCAGTTACCTCAATAAAGCCGTTCAAACTGTGCCTGCTAGGTTTGTTCTTTGGTCTCCGAACAGATACTACAAGGATACCTTGTGAAATCACTGGAAGACGTCAAATGTAGTGTTATGATATATCTAGTTACCTATTTTGAAGCTTTCTTGGAAGGCCTCACAGTCACATGTAGTGTCTCGTAAGTAAATCACGTTTTTATGTTAGTCTAGCTCAGTGGTTACAATTTGTGTACACATATGTGTACGTGAAGCTTTGATTTTACCTTGTCAAACTGTCTGCGGGTGGTTACTGATCAAAATTATTCGCATGCCATTGCTTGCTATGGTGATGAGTACACTATCGTCCTGGGCTACTTTACTTCCTTCATCTCTAAAACGACCACACTAGTGAAATTTGTTGCCAGGCTCGTGTGCACAGGAATATTCAGAGCTGATCATGTGCTTTATGAGGAGCACGACAGTCTTGCGGGAGACCTAGACCTGATTACTTCTGTCCTACAGTCAAATGATTACCCCAAAAGGTTCATAGACAGGCACAGTAGACGAAAATTGCCACCCGAAGAGGTGATCACTGAAGAGAAAAAGAAAGTCTACATAGAGCTGTCCTTTAAGGGTGATTACATCATGCATCAGACAACACAACGATTGAGGGATTCAATTAAGCGAACTTTTAGTGCAGTCGAACTCCGTGTAATCGCTCAGAGTCAAAAGTTACTGGTGCCTTCAGTCAAAGGAGATCAGCCCATCGGTATCATTCCACATTGTATTTACCAATTTGTACGTAACTGTGGAGAAAGTTACATAGGCAGAACCGAGAGATGCTTGGGCTCCAGAATGAAGGGACATTTAGTTAAATGGGCGTAGAAGTCCGTGATACCGGAGAACGGCAATGTTGTTGAAACACGTAAACAGCCAGTTTCCTCAGTCGCTAGACACGTCCTGACCACTGGTCACGTTATTGATCCATCTTGTGCATTCAGAGTCAGTCCTGTTGCTCCATTCTAACCCAAGATTCTTACGGTTTGTTGAAGCAATCGGAATCAACTTACTCAAGCCATTCCTCTGTGTTCAGAAACAACTGTTCAGAAGTGTGGCCCTTCTTTGGACTAAATGACCTATCCCAACCCTCTAGTTGTCTGCTATAAAAATCGCACCCGCGTTATTGTAAATTTGGTACTGACGAGTCAATACGAAGTGCTTGCATCCACCAGTGTTCGTGCTCTAACTGCTTTGTTCAAACAGTTCAAGAGAACCAATTGTTCCGAATAACAAAAGGTTTGCTACACTCCGAATTAATGTACCGTTTTTCATGCACGTTAGTAATGTGTGCTCGTGGTTACTGTTGCTATTCCAAATTTCAACGTCATCTGAACACCTCTGAGTAAAACAACTTCGAACCGAACGAGAACATTTGTATGGCTGAGTATGTTCAATCCGTTGGGTCCTCTTTTTTAACAGTCTCCTTTGAAACGTCCATCTCCATTGTTGTGTGTTGTTTGCTACTCCATCTGGTCTTTATCATGTTAAATACACACATATATTGCGACCAACGATCGCCTGATAACAACCGAATGTCTGTGTACACGTAAATGCTCTTAGGTACGTACACATACCTGAACACTCTTGACACATAAACGTGCGCATACAGCAGTTCTGTCTGTTTCATGTATTACTTGATGATGTGCTTTGTCTACGGTGTCATGCTATATTGCGTGAATGAAGTTATAGCAAGAAAATCAACTATCTGACCTTGTGACCTTTATTTGTATGTGTGTATTTGACTTGAGGCTGGTTGTTGTTGCATGTTGAGCGCGCAGGATGAACAGCAAACTTAATTGCAGTACGGTATACCTCCGGACACTGAAGTAGGCGATTAGGACAGTGTAGCAGTTCTGCCGAGCCTTCAGTTATTGGGGAACCTCAGATATCTGTTGGATATATTCTCCAAACTGAATTGCCACAGTGCCATTGGTCACAGCGAAAAGTATCATTTCGGGCCACGCCGTTTATGTCAGTGAAATTTAAATAAGGGTGGATAATACAAAAAATAAAAAAGGATCAGAAGTGTTGTAAACTCACGCCTGCTATTATCTGTGGCATATGGCCGTATTGAAGACTACCTAACCAACGATCTGTGTTGAGGAGGTCCTTAACCGGACTGACGACGCCTACTCGCTTTACTCGACGGAGGGGTCAAGGTATGCATACTTCGTGACCACGTCGTTGTTTGACCACCCCGGTCTTGCGGTTCCGTTCTCAAAACGCAATGCCCGGTACGGCGTACGCTCAGCTGGCATGCGGACTACGTTACCCCGTCACCACAGACTGTGTAACATGACTATTTGGCCGACTAATGGTGCATCGCGAACTTTCGGAAATGCACACAGACGAACGGCGGCATTGCTTACGCGATCATCTCACTCGATGTAGGTTAGTTGACGGAGACAACGATGGTCAAACGCATCAATTCTACCCATATCCTTGTCGCAAACAAGAATTATGGAGTAAAACAGAAGGTACATAACAAATACACGCTGTTCAGGTCAGCGACAACCGGACGTCATTTTGACGCCGCAGTTTGGCAAAGACTTATGTGCCTTTGATATTCTCGTCGGTAGATCAACAACAATATCACAAATTGAAAAGATAATGCAACTCGTGTATGTGAGACGGTCCACATTCTCATGTGCACTACTCGCGATAACGAAAGCGGGAATGGGAATGTCCCAATTCTGAAGCAACACACAAGCAGCACAAAGTTTGGTAAGGCTCCTTAATCTGATCTCTTCATTGTTGAAGGATGATGGCTGACGTTGGAATTAGCAGAAATTCTCTCAGGTGGTTTGGTAAACTAAGGGGGCACTTGCACTTGGGGCTTATCAACAGGTATTCCCATTTTTTTAAAAAAAGGCCCGAATTCTATGTGGCACTTGTGGAGTTGTCATTCTGGAGTTTGTTTCGCCACCGTTTACCTCTGGCCGTAACTTACATTGACTGACTAAACGCGGCGATAAGTGGTGATAGTTTGTGAGCAGGCAGAATTACACTCCCGTCGATTTGTTTCTTGGCATTTTCACTTTTACAGATAGCCGACGGTCATCGTCATTCTGTGCTTGATAGCTCCCTTCGATTCGGTCACTCTTATCGCTTTCTGAAACTGTCGGCTTCATGAGGGAGCTCCAGAGTAGTACGCGAATCCTTTGCTTGTTGTGCAAACAGAGTGAGAGTCTATGAACAACTATTTCATTTGCTCATTACTTCTAATGTTGTTCGCCAGTCTTGTCCGATCTTTTCTTTTCAATTCTGCCATGTATGACATTCTGGAAGGCGCACTCAGGGAATTCAGTGCATTTGGTGCTGAGTTTCTATTTGGCCTTCTCTTGCCTGCTAGAGAGTATGCAAATGTAAATGCCGGACACAACCCCCCTATTGAAGAGGTGCAAACCACGCTAGACGGAGTGACTAACGTCTGCATTGAATAACTGCTCATATCTTCAAAACCGCTGAAAATTGGAGATAATTCATTGAAACTCTTTGTATTTTGTATCACTCAACCAGTTAACGTACACCGCTTTTCACTGACTTATTTGCGATATAGCTCTATGAGTCTGTTATCCCTATACAAAGTGTACGGTACTCATGAATTACCCACGTTTTTTGTTCTGTTCTTATGAAACATATACTGCTTCCTATTGTTTTGTCTTAGGTCATCCATTACTTTCCACATACTTTAGCAGTAACTGCTGTAAGTTTGGATTTAACTGACAACCGTTGGTTTCTTACTCGTGCCATTAGAAAGTACGCTTGTGGATATCATGACAGCCTGAAGTTTATACAACTTGAACATCTTCCGCAGTTGATCTCAGCTATCGCATTTCTATAAACTTTTCAGCTAGCTCCTTTCTAAAAGAAGCACTGTACTTAAGTTTCGTTCCTGTTGGAACTCGTCATTAGTTTCTAGCTTCGCTCCAGCCCGGATTTGAACTTCGGTCACGCTATCATAAGGCAACCCTATTGACCCGAGTGTTAATTGTTTTTGTTCCCTGTCATCGACGTGATTCAATAACCCATCTACTTGGACGTATTCATAGTTGTCAACTTCAGTCCGTGTAGTGTAACAGACAGGGGTGGTCGAACCATTTTTGAGAAAAACATCTTACGTATCCCTAAATGTTTGCTTTAAACTTCACGTTCCAACAACATATTTTACTTTTTATGGTCAGAGATCAGGGACCGTATTCGTACAGCACAATGCATCTACTGATGTGAGACTGCTGAATGTTGGTGTCCCTTATTTGAAAGTCACAATGGTTGTCAGCGATTTCATCCTCATCACTACTAACTTGATCATATATTCAATCTAGAAATATCACTCGGAAAGGTGAATACAGTTGAGCTGTATAGAACGTCAGTGCAGGGTGCGTTTGCCGTGAAACCACGTTCTTGCCGATCAGATTGATCATACCTCGCTCATATGCGGTTTTTCCGAAGAAAAATATAGCAAAACTCACACAGCTCATTCACGAGCTCCCAATGTCATTACAGCTGGTTGCATGCTCACGGTACGCGTAATCCGCCACTCAGTAGGAACTGGAGGACGGGTATCTAAAAAGCATGGTCTGGAACAGCCTCATTATATGCAATTGCATATCAGACGTCGGAATATGAATTCCTACAACCATACAACCGATGAACTAACAGAAGTTTTATTTTGTAAACGTGTTAGTGGGCACACGAACTACAGAACACATAAACGGTGCCGTACCAGGGCCTATCCCTCCGATGATGTGGCAGTTACTTAGATCCCAGCTTAAAAGTTAATATTGCGATTGATCTCTCTTGGAACATCTATTACCTGAAACAGCTCTGTTAACGAACGAGTTCAGAATAAAAAAGCGGGGTTATGGAGAAAAGTCTGTGGAATTATTTTGACCTTTCTGGTCAGTTATATTGTACATGGACTATAGTGGGTGGGTATGTACTGGTTTGAACGTGTGTACTAATGGAAGGGCCTCATTGGTGGCGATAAGAGTAGTGAACCGGGATCGGATTAAACATGTCAAGACCCCCTTTGACTATTTTTATTTGATCTGATATCTTGTAATGGGGGAAGTTGAATTGCTTGTGGGAAACTCGAAAGAAGAAAATTTTAAGCCGTAGGGTACACAGTAAAAACCTATCGTCTTCTATATACAAAGTGTCTTGTGGACATGATGCGGTTGGATTGCGTGCACATTTTTCATCTCCACCCCATAACCTTCTTTTTATTACCATCCTCCTCATATTAAAAGTTCGTTGTAACTGATTTTGCTGCCTCTCGTTAAAAATTTAAATTACAATATATGCGTTAAATCATCACTTACAGAGATTGCTCTGTTCAGAAGTAGTTCCATTAACGAGCACTGCTTAGTTAGTTTATAATGGCTCGTCTGGCATGTAATGACGTATGCAATGATGTATAGCTCAGCTGTGATTGGTTTGACGTAAGCATACCAGTGTGCTTATCAATGTGTCTCATCAACGAATGGGGTGGGTGGGTGCTGGGGCATGATGGCAGAGAAATGGCGTGCTTTATTTAACCACATACCGTTCGTTGACCATTTTCCCCATTTTGACGCATAGTTGCTTTTATGCGGGGGCTGTTCACTCAAAGTTCATCTCACCGCTTTTTAATAAGATTCACTCGTTTGTTGGAATCGACTTGGTAATGAGGAAGATAGAACTAACAGTTGTGATGGTCGTGTAATTTTTTCCCCCAATGCATTTCCACATTTGGTTAAACATCGGAGCCAGCTAATTAAATCGTCCATATTATCCTCCGCGATCGGATGTTTTCCATTATTGTTTAGATTACTTGTGAGATTCACAGCAGTTGACAGCGAACATTTCTATCAAACAGTAGTCGTAACTGCATATACTAACGACGGTATTCACGGCAAGTAGGCTGGTGAACACTTGTCCATGGGGGCTTGCAATTATGAGTGGCATTCCGCTTGCTTTGTAAACCGTATCGTGTTACGAACATCTCATCGCCCCGGATGTTTTGTATTTAGACCTGCCTTCGCGCACTTAAACACTGTAGTCCCATTTGATCTAACCATCTCGACTGTCTGTTGCCTTTAGCGCTGAGGATCCTGTTAATCGCTAGGTACACATGTGAGAAGACTTTAATTGGCCTGAGCACACATAGGTGAGCTGAAACACTGGTCAGTCTGCGCACAACAGTTAACGCCCCAATAAAAATGTTCCTCATTTAAGATTGCACTATCGTGATTGTTTTTCCCATTTGTTCTTAACTGGTCTTTAACTTGCTTTTTCTTGACCTTGTTTTCTTCTCTCCGTGTGTTACTTTTGCACAGTTTCTGGACAGAAACTCACTCCCGCTGAACAATTGTCGCTCACCATGGCTTGGGACAGGCCAGATATTGCACGGTCAAAAGTGTTCACCTCGTGTAACAATTGGACGGTATGTTACAATGTTGCTAATTTGTTTTCGAATGTTGTGTTCAACGGTTCCGGGTCTGTCCAACTACTTTTGGCTAGATCAGTTCTGCCTTCATGCCAACTAACCTTTACCCGTTCTCTATATTATTGATCTGGAAAGCGGTCACGTCGGTTTCAACCTGTCACTCCTGTCGTATCTAGCCGATCGAACTTTTTCTACTAGTGGTGATTGCCTTACACAGTGTATGCGTATATGCATATACCACAGTAACAGCAAACTCAGAATTAAGGAAACATCATGTTGGTCCTAAAAGAATAAAATAGGCAAGCGGGTACAAGCAAGAAACACAATAAGCCGTGTTCATAGTTCACAGAGGAAGCTTTCCTGTTACCCTACATCGTCCACTCTTTAAACGAACATTGTTCCACAACGATTTTCCTGTATTTTTGAATATGGACATGCCACATTTGTGATGATAACTTGCGGATCCAAACATGTTCGAATGTATTAATATCCTTACGAGAATGTGTTCATACTGTTATCATACCACGTAATTATCTACCGAATCATAGTGTTATCAGCTAGAACGAATTGTTATCTACAATTTTCACCGGATCAGTACGATTATTTATTGGTTATAAGTGACCAGGAATTTAGATGGATCAAACTCCAACAGTATTCACCTTTGATTGCAATTTGGACATTTGATTAGACCATACAACCAACACTAATCGGAAAGAAGTGTTCTATTCAAGTTTTCGTCTTTTAGAACTTACTGGTAATGTCTATTCTTATCATGACTCGGAGTTGAACTCTTATGTAGATGACCATGTTAACAGTTATATGTTCAACGGTTTTATATCTGTACCTTAAAACGGAATTTAATCGATTTGATGGAACAGCCACAACAGAGTCGATTGGTATCAGACTTCACTATCCGGTTCTTTGTACACCTGGACGCTATCGAATGTCGCATCACCATAACCCATTTCCAGACTGCGAACGGGCTTCAGAAAGAGAAGTCCTGCTACCTAGAGATATGAGCAAACACGCACTATGCTCACTCTGCGTTTCAGCTTGAGTAACTGGAGAGCGCAGTGCAAAGTCCGCATATCCGCGTGTTCGCGCTGTGGGCACGCACGCACCTGGTGATCTGATCCGTGCTCGCGCACGTCGGGCATTATGGCTGTCTGGTTCGACGGCGTTGACCAAACAGCTAATCGGATGTTCAGCTATTGGAGTCGCTACGTTGCACGAGTCGTAGTTTTGGATTAAGCTCAAGGTCAGTGTCAGTCGACCTCCTTTAGTATGGCGTCCTATAACTGGCTGTTGTGCTTCGTGGGCCGACGGTTGCGTCGGGCCAGCTGAATCAATCGGTGCAAGTAAGCTTGTATATTCGCAAGTCATCAATCCATTCAACCCCCGAATGAGCTCTAATAGACGGTCTGGCGACTAGACCGAGGTACGAACTGATGTGTTTAGTGCAACTTAGCCCTGACCACCGGGTGAACCACTAGTTGCCTAGCGTAACACGGTGAGCACACAAGGTCCGACTGGCATAACGATGTTGGCTCAGGTGACGCGGCCGGCAGGAAAGCAGAGTCCACTGAGACCCAACTTTACGTCAGTTTGTTTGTAGCCTTATGTAAATGTGTCCGAGCCACCCTACCCAATGAAGTGAAACTACTTCACGAAAGGCTTTCCGTTTCCAACACGCTCCGTTGTATTTCATCACTATTCACGAGGTGCTGCCACCACACATAGGCAATGTTACATAAACCGATCGTCAGAACTGACAGCCTACAAATATCATCAGCACAGAGCAGTCAGATTTCGCAATAGTAACCCATTGCCGCCGACACAGTCCTGTTGTACCTTCCCTCCTTCAACAAGAAATGAATTTCATACCAATACTGAAGGTTAGCAAAGAGCTTGCCTTTATCAATATGTGAGAAGATCTCTTCAATACTATCGTTGATAGTGACGCAACTCGCAGTTAAATCTAGACTGTTACTAACCAGAGTGAGTATTGGCACAAGCTTTCGTCGGTTTCGTAGAAGCACTTGGCGTAAAGCGCATACCGTACCGCGAAACCTCAATTATTAAGCAATCTGATACGTTTGGAGCTATCCGTGTGTTGTCACGAAACAAGACGATATCATTGGCGTGGGCTAGACTTATTTATAGACATAAAGACCATGTCACCATTGGTAAGACTACTCACTCCGTTGTGCAGGACAACGTTGGTTGCAGAGTTGAAGTGAAAAGGAAATATTTTATAACCCTCCTATACACCACTGAAGACGAGGATGAGCGACGATAGTCTGATACAAACCCTAACTCTTCTCAGCTTCTGACTATAGAGTAGCCGTAGAATAGGTGCATACTCATCAAGTGTCCTAATCCACAACATATAATCCCATACAAACGCTCATTCGACATAATCGAAAGTCGACCTGGTATCCGGGAACATGATTACTGCCGACTATTGGTAGACATAGCTGTTTTCAAGAAGCTGGCACAGGGTGAAGTTTTGATCAGTGTACCTACGGTCTGCACAAAATTCAGCGTGTTTATCATACCACTGCTCTTCGTACCTTTCAGATAATGTGCGTGGCAACAACTTATACGC
The DNA here is from genome assembly GCA_014338405.1 of Paragonimus skrjabini miyazakii. Classification (NCBI taxonomy): domain Eukaryota; kingdom Metazoa; phylum Platyhelminthes; class Trematoda; order Plagiorchiida; family Troglotrematidae; genus Paragonimus; species Paragonimus skrjabini miyazakii. The sequence goes on along the minus strand of JTDE01021386.1, from coordinate 117,466 downwards.
AAGTTTTGAAAAAAGATTCATTGACGGTTGGCGCATATTTTAAGCGAGCTTTCTTTACATTGGAAGAGAGATCGTTCCGAGTATACGGAACCTTTGGAGGTAAAATGTGCGACTTCCAACAAGGCCATTCCACCATGTCTAGAAACCAACCAGAATACGGTTGTCCGGGCCATATGTCTTGCCCCTCCCGAGAACTTGGGTCTACTTTGGCGTTTACACAACTACGGCCACAAATCCGGGTAACTGCGCAGAGTGCTAACTGAACTGCGATTGGAAGTGCCCGGCACAGCGGCGCAGGCATTTTTGCAGGTTGTATATTAATGGGCCGTCTGCCTCGCTGGTTATTTTGCTAACATTGGGTCGTTTGTTGCCTGAATAAGATGAAACTGCTTCGAAGAATTTTCGTAGGTTGCAGTTAATTTCACTTTGATTGCTCGTTCAGGCCACCGGGTTTTGCTACGCTTTCGTCACTTCTCCAGATAGACGTACCTCGGTATTTACTCTAGGGTGTTAGTGACTGACGCGCGTCCAAGTTTTCGAGGGAATGTGTAGACACCCAGCCGTTCACAGTACGACGGGTCCACAAACATTAAAACTGACTGATTAAAGATCTTCCAATAGACGTGTGCAGTGTTCATCTGGGCTATTCATTGGTGACGGGGCATTTTTACTTTTGGGCTTGCTCTGACAGTTGACTAAAACAGTTGGTGATAAGTAATGTGGCAGTTTTGCGAAGACCATTTTGCGAAAAATCTGGACTTCGGCTGGATTCGAACCTGCGACGACATGCTCAAACACAGCTAGTGCTCTACCAGCTGAGCTACGAAGCCACGCCAGAAGCTCAGAATTTTCGCATTTAAACTCATTTACTTACCCAATCCATTCTGTCATCTGAAATGCAGTAAATGGTTCGGCGGATTGACTGCTCCGGCAGGTATTCTCAATCTGTTCACACTGGAATCCACTAATATAGTTACGTCAGCCAGCTTTTTGTGCTTTGAGCTTGGTAGGCTTTGCCAAAACACTTGAACACTGGCACAAATTAACGTGTGGTCAAATTCGAAGCAAGTCGATAAGTATGAGTGACAGATCTGCACGCAACATTCCAATCTGTTTCTGGTTGAAATGTGGTTAATTTAGACTCATGCCTGTGACGATGGAGGAAGACATCTGATGACACCAACGTTGCAACTGGCGAAAGTTTATACTGATGAGGAACAAACAGGGTTATGATCACAGTTTCACGAGGCTGTCCTCATTATCTGGGTGAAGCCTGTCGAGTCCGAACTGATCCTCCAAACGGACCTCATTTGATAACAAACAACTGACTCGTGCATTCAAGTATTTGACCAAAAACATAATATCTGTTATGGGTGGCAATTTAATAGGATCATTAAGGCGCTGGTAGAACTGAAATTTGATTTCCGTCAGGTTGCAATCAGTCGGAGTGTGTATATACATAACAAATAAAACGCGTCTATCATTTGTGGTTTGCTTACTCCGTCTGAACATTCGAATCTCGATGCACAGAGCTGATTGTCAACTGGAATCTTGTTCAACAGGGGAGCGTCGGCCCTATTATTCTGGAAACCACCGACACGCACATTCATGAACGTCAATGCTTCAAAGTCTCTGGAAAGGCGCATACGAAACGTTTCACCAGAAATAGATAGGGATCTCAGTGAGATTGCAGAACTAGCTTCGTGAATGTGTGCCTCTGGGGGCAGTATACATCAGTGACGAAGGTTTTAAGGTACAGAATAACATCGTTTATTGTCTTGTACTCAAAGTACACGGATTTTGAAAGTTGCTAGTTCACATCATGTATGAGGTTGGGGAAAAACAGCATAAGTAGGTCCCGTGTGACTTGATAAGTGTATTAAATTGGCCGTGTCAAGGAGAGGAGAGAGTGGGTTTCAACATTCCTAAGAGGCATCGCATCAAACAACAGCATTTATGTCATTATTCGAGGAAACGTTCATGCTGTCAGTAGCCTGCAGAAGAAAATGAGATTAAGGACCGTCGGAGGAAGAAGAAGTGTTTATGTACAATAGTTCAGTGTCACTCAGCCAATAGGCTCTTCTTGACAGCAAGGGACGATCGGCTCTACATTTTTGACAGTTTGATTGTGGATATAAAGGTCAACCTAAGAGACTTTACCCTGATCCTTTGATCACTGACTTAAGCTAAAAGACAGCCGGGTGAAACACTTAGTTCGCTATTGGGAGATGGTGACCAGTGAGCTGGTTCATGCGCCCTTCAAAGAGGGTCCAGTCATCCAAAATTATCAATACACCCTGAATGAGGTCACTACGGTAGCAGTCCAATAATTCGGCGATTCACTAGGGAGACGGGTTTGGCACACTTGGCCTGCCCAGACAGTGAATCAAGAGCCAAAAAGGTTGCCGCGACCCCCGCCTCTGGTTGCAGAAGGCCAGTGACTTCTAGGTTCTTACTAGCTCTGAATGTGATCCAGTCATTCAAGGTGTATCATGCTTTTCGTACTCTTCGGGTTTGTCCATAATTGGCGAAGAATGATTATTTTCAAGCACCACGTAAACAGCTCATTGTCCAGATCCCACACGCTCCCGTTGAGGCAATTATTACCAGTTTGTGACGGTATGAACACGCCGTGCCGTAGTACCGTCAACAAGCTTGAGTGGAATACTATAGGTAAACCGACCATCTAACTGTGCGTCTGCCACGTTCTGGTAGGACTGTTGTTCACTGCCCCTGAACGCTTATCCGTTGGACGGACCCATTTGTTTTGCATTTCGCCATCGGGCAAAATGCCATTTCTTTATCCGCAGCTTGCGAACGCGTTCAGTATTCACGAGTTGTTTATTCGGCTGATCTGAGTCATTGGATTATCTTACACTATTACTGAATGCTTCCTTCTGATAGTTGTTCACCTGTTTATCCCTACCTGGTGACTTTTTCTTTTGACGTTGATTTCACTCATGCTAGACCACAACATTGGAAAACGCGATGGCCGATGCTTTGCTGAACGACAGACTTGATTTTGTTCGTCTTCTACTGGCCAAAGGTGTCGATATTCAACGTTTCCTGACCGTGGGTCGACTGGAGGAGCTTTACATCGCCACCAGTGATGCGAACAACCGGTCATTTCACAAACTGTTTGCAAAAATAATGGGAGCTCGATGTGTGAGTTTGTTTTGAGGATTATTCCACCCCATCAATTGAAACTCCTTTCTGTTTGCTTTTAAACATCAATCCCTGACTGTTGTACAATAGTCCCGGGAACCCGGAATGATTTATGAAGTTGAATGACAAAAGTTGTGCCTATGGTAATTTTACATTTTTTTATGCATTGTCCTTCTTTTATACTGCGCTTTTTTTAAACATCTAAGCTGGTGTACAGACACACTTAGTTTTCTGAGACCCGTTCATTGTTGCTGAATTATGTCAACATCGCGTGGATACATATACTGATTGTACATGTTGTTCTTCCCTGGGTAATTAATTCTTTTTTCACTCTTAATTCTAGTATTGAAGTGGTTATAAGTATTCTGCTGTATCAAAAGCTGTATTTAGATGTTTATTTAGGTTTTGTGGAAATACGGGTTCCAGAGTCCCGTTGATCGGGCATCGATTAAAAGTTAATGACAACCGATCTGGTTACCAAAGGCAATTTATTAAGAGTATTGGTTCCTGTTGGGTCACTTCTTCCTTTTATATGATATGGTAGCTCTATGTACTCCCTTTTTTACTGTTTAGATGATCCTCAGTGTAGCGCGAACGCTTTTTGTTCCATATACCAACCAATACTTACCCGCCGGTTTGAGTAAGCTTTCATCAATCGGACATTGGTTGATTGTACGGTCTCAGTAATCCCGTACATATTCGATCGGGTTGAGATGCGGTATACTTGGTATACAGGATGGCGCGTATGCTCTTTCTGATCTCTGTTTGTCCAGCGCGGGATTTGGACAGCATTTTAATGGGTTTCTGAAGCTTATTGCTTTCAGTAACTAGCGTAACACTTTACACGTTAACGGCTTCCTGAACGACAGATGATGTCAGACTTAGTTGAAATCGGTTACCTTTTCCTTGCCACGTATAGATACTATCACTTCGTCTGTGGAATTTATACTTGAACCCTTCAGTTCAGACTATTACGATCTACTTGGGTAGAGGACCAATGAAACTTCTCATAGTGCGCCACAGTCGTAATGATCTGTGCTTGTTATCTAACACAACTACCCGAAGTAGACACTCATAACACCATCCTACCTCGTGATGTTTCTTATTTTTGTCTTATCCGATGTAGGAGAATCACTGAATATGCGCCCATTTGAGATTGTTTTAAGGAGTTCGCCCTGCCCATAACGACCATAAATGTCTGCTACTCTCTTCAGTGATATCTTATTTTTGTCCCCCCCCCCGGGTTCTTACGTAATTTTATATGATGCATACATCACTTCATTGTGGTTCGTGAATCTATATATTGAACAATATACCCGCTTGCTGAGGTTGAGTTTCACGTTCCGTCGCCAGTTGACTGCATGCCTACGGTAAGCGCGTAAGTTTCATTTGGTTTTCATTTCATGTCTGGATATCTAAAAACTCGGTATAATTGCCTGAATCTTCCGAGTAAACTATTACTAGTCTTCTGTTCAGCATCCGTAATCGACCATTGAAAGAACGCTCACATCAGCTTTACATGATTATCCCGTCACAACGAGACTGGACCTTTGACGCGGTGTGAAGGGTTGCGCATCTCGATTACATATTGGGCTAAACTGGACGGCGTAATGGTCACATCCACCGAGTCAATCATGCCAGGCAAGCCAATAAGTAGAGATCTGACAAACCACAGTCTCCTAGTCCTCCAGATATGGGGGCTGGATGCAGGTTGGCATCTTCCTCCGGAAAAACTACCACTTCCGACACACGATCACTCAACCGCTGCCTTGCGGTACAGGCTTTTCGACCAAAAGTTTTGGTTGAGAACCCTAATTATTCCCTTCTGTAAGTCGAGGCGTCCTGGCAGTATTTCAGCCAACACACAACCATGCATATTCATAACACGAATAATCCCATACTGCATCGGCCATCTCGCAGTATAAATCGGGTTGCCCAATCAGCTGCATACACCTAGAAGAATACGTGAAAACATGCTACTGCTGACCCCACCTCAACTATCTTAACAAATCTAGCTCTCGGACCCCTTTTAAACCCATCTCTGGTGATTGCTCTGCAGGTCCCATAACAGATATAGCTAATGATAGTAACACTGTACCGATAAGTTCCCTCTCTTGCCACTCAGCTTCAGGCATCATTCGTCCCTTGCTTAGACCTAGAATGTTAATTAATATAGGTACCCTCAACGTTTGCAATCGGAAACAGATAGGTCAACAGGTCACCCTCACACGGACGTTAGACTCGTTGCTTGTCGATGTCTATTGTGTTTCAGAAACTAGAATCCAGGACAGTAGTCAACGTATGGAATTAACAGCACCCATACTGTCTACTCGATACTGGTTATACACTTCGGGTGACTCCAAAGCCACCGTTACAAGTCAAGCTGATATAGGTATAGTCCTCAGCACGACGACCGCAGCCATATACTGTTAACAGTAGACTTTGTGCTGTCCGTTTGTCAGGTTCTACTAAAGCCAGTTCTAGACCCAAAACTTCCAGAAATTTATTCATTGTGTCTGCCTGCCCTCCTCCCGACTGTAGTGACGTCAGTGTCAGTGACGCGTTTTACTCGGATCTGGCTGCTCTCCTTCGGTCGGCACGTGGTACTGATATACTCGTTCTGACTAGAGATATGAATGCTCAGGTCGGCCGCTTTGGTGTGACTGAAGCTCATCTAGATGGTAGGTTTCGGATAGCTTCACATCGATCAGATAGTGGCGGGCGATTGTGACATCTGTGCGTTGAGCATAAACTATTTTTAGCCAATACTAGTTTTTGGCATCGTGCACATCACTGCTATCCTTGGCGCCCTCCCAGGCGACCGTCTGTCAGTGAAGCTATTAACGAGGCAGATGGCGCACTAATCCATAAGTCCACAAGGTTAGAGAGATGGGCGGAACACTGATGGTCAGGTTAGCTGGCTTCCTGCTTCTACTGTGCTACTGCCACAAACTTGCAACGTAAAACCCTGGTCGGTAGATTGAGAACCACTTCCAGTCGCACTTTCCGAAGAATGTGACTAAGCTGTTTCAACGTGTGTGGACGACGGAGACCAATCCTCCCTACTAGGGTCACTGGATGATATTTCCCATACTAAAGAAAGATATCAGGGGCTTTCACGAAAATCATCAGGGAATTAGTTTGACCCCAATCATTACCAGCGTTCTGATATTCGTTAGACTTCATCATCTCACTGCAGTTCGAGAGGCAAACATTAGGTAAGAACAAACAGGGTTTCGTTCTCAGCGAGGATGTATTGATCAAATTCTTACTTTTCGCCAAATTTTGGAGCATCGTCATGTGTACCGCCGGTCAACAATCACCGTATTTATCGACTATAAAGGTGCGTTCGATTCGGTGCATCGACTTACATTTTTAGAGTCGCATGAATGCACGGGTGTACCGACCAAGTATGTGAACGTACTGTCGGTGCTGTATTCCAATATTTCAGCTCAGGTTAGGGTTTACGGTGAACTGTTTGACAGTTTCAGCACAAGGAGCAGTGTACGCCAAGGCTATCTCCTTTCACCAGTTTCTGTTCAATTTCGTCATAGATAAAATCATAGAGGGTTACCTCCGACGGTCACAAGTTGCCGGCATGGACCTCCTACCTAGTGGAATACTAATCTTGATTATGCTGACGACAAGCTGTGATTGTCTAACACTTCCCAAGCAGCACAGACAACGTTAAACGTTATTTCGCATTCTGCTAAACACTTTGTAATGTACTTTGCAGCCTCAAAGTGCAAAGTGCTTCTACAAGATTGTTGTGGTTACGTACATTCAGTGTTAGGTATTGAAGTCATGGAGGCTGTCGATCGATTTGTGTATATAGGAAGTTACATGAGGGGCAGTGGAGGTGTAGGGAGATGAAGTCATTCACCAACGGATTGGCCACTGTAGATCGGGTTCGTATCGTAGGCTGGGGACTTCTTGCCGATGACGCCTTACTTTCACTTACAGCTCGGCTGTTTGTAATGTGTAGGCGCCTTGATGTTGTATGTTTGAATGCAGACGTAGCTATTTCTGGTGGTTAGGTCCCCTCCCCTATCCCTTTTTTTCCGATCTTTTCCTTTACAGGGTTTGCTGTTTTTCTTCATGGTTGTGTGGCAGTTAAGCATCAGTGTGAACCACTGATGTAGTTTTGTCTGTGATGATGCTGACGTGTTCATCTCTGTTTACACATGAGGATCTTGTGACTTCGGGGATGTGTCATGTAGCGAACTGGCGTTTAACACCAAATACTATTTAACAGTTGATAGCAAATATGGTAAACCTTTACATTCGAATTACCTACCAGCAAAAATACTTCTTGCATGAATGAACGACAATTCTGTCCAATTCAAGAGGGTTTTTTTATCGGTCACTTTTGTCTGTTCGGTCTAGTCAGTCAAACAACCCTCGTCTTTTTCGGATCATTTTCATCCGTTTATCTGTTTGTACTCCCACATAGCGTATTAGTTTGCGCACAATCGGTCAACTGATTGTTAACCTGATTGGTGGAGGTTATCAACACAGTTACTGTGACAAGTCTGGTTATGGTCGCCTACCATCGCCTACTGGTTTACCATCAGCCGCTTCCGCAACACAAATGTCATTCACTTCAGATTCTCACCTAGTAAGTTTTCCCTATACCGTCATGCGCCCCATTTTCGGTCTTGGTCATTGTTTTTTACGAAGAGTTGTGCAAATTGTCGATCCTTTCCTGTGATTGTTTGATCTGCGATCTTTTTCCCTATCAAGTTACAAGTGTTATTTATTCGATTTATATTGATTAGGACAGTAGTACTGACAGGCTGTGAATATGCTCACCTTCGATGAGACCAACTATTTTTGCAATATACCCATGTTGATATGAACGTTTGCACATCGATTGGGGAAATTCACACGGTTTCCTCAGCGATCTGGTGATTATTAGAGTGAGGATTCTCCGGAAGATTGTCGCGAAAGTTTTCTACGTGCACAACCGAGAGACCCTGTGTGTTTTCGATCCCCCAGAAATGTGGTATTATATCTTACTGTTAATAAAATCCTCATTGTTTTTTGACGCCAATTTGTCACTCAGCCATTCGATTAAATCGATTGGTTTGAGTACTTTATCTATGAGTTTGTTGGATGACACGTCTTTGTTCGGAACATGATAGGCATAGACAATTTGTTGTCATTTGTACTCTGAAAATGTGTTGTTTAACTGAAGGACCAGTTTGGTCTGTCCAACTGAAAACCGGTTAATCTACGAGACAATATTATAAATAGTTTCTCCGATTTATCCTACACAGACTCACTAACTCACGTGACAATCACATGGTAATTTAGTCCTGGAGAGCAGTAACGTGGATTCTTGTTTCTCATTACTTATGAATTCAGTGTATGTGCTCCAAACCACAACAACCTTGTGGGTAAAACGAAAAGCTGTTTGATTGTAAAATATAGTGTACTGGTTGTGACGGCCAACTTCGGAGCATACCATCGGTGTTCCTTTTATTTTTCTACAAAAAACAGTAATAATGCAACTGTAAAAGATAGATTTGTTCTCTTCACTGCCTGAGCGATGTTGTACAATCAGCTATGTGGCACCTATCTTCGAGATAACATCCTCCTTTCGTTATCCTGGCTGACGTATCTGAAAGTACTGTCCTTCTAACTTCACGTAGTTTGAGAATTTCAGACACCATCAAAATAACAGTGGCAGAATGGTTGCTAATACAATATCAGTCAATACTGCGTGCACCATTAAAATTGTTTCTATATCATGCACGCCACTAAAGAAAGTAGATACTACGGTCTAGTAAGACTGCTTTTTACCTTTCTCATACAGGTTTTTTTCCAGAACATATTGATAAAAGTACAGCTGCGTTAGCAACATGAAATCAATTTTCATTAAGCTCGCCATAGCCTTAGCTCCGGTGATGTCAGCTATCAAACTTGGGATTTTGAGTTCTGACCCCGATTACCTTGAGTGTATACTTTTACTTGAACATAATCATGCCACACTGCATGTTGAGTGCTAAACATATTTTAATTTAATTACAACGGAGGTGACCTTGTTCACTGCTTCAAAACGCATCATGTGAATCACGTGCTATTTGATGCTGTCATGTGAAGTTTATATCAGTATAGACTTCGATATCCAGCTGAACATGGTTGTGCATCAAATCCGTTGACTCTGCTGATTCATTGATTCACCCTTGATCTGTTAGTTCAGGTGAGCGCAATCTGTATTGGCTTTGACCATGCTGATTGCGCTTTGTGCCTATGTCATGATGCTTATTCGTATATAGACAAAATTGGACTTGGGAAGGAGCTCTCTGCACGGGTGTCAAAAACCAAGAGGACTGTGTAGCTCAAATTATAGACTCTGTGGAATTTGATCATGCCGGCGGTTGTTGTGCATAGTAGAGCTACGGAAACCCGCACCTCACACCAACGTACGTACTCCCTCGTGGCCGGTATTTTCGGCAATCGTTTATAATTGGTGCATTCCACGGTGTCTGTCTCATCTTGTTTTACCTGTCGTATTTATCCTGTACCCCATGATGTACAGCATCAGTGCCTTCAGTATATGGATTCCAGGTAGGTGGTCTGCTACCCTGATGTGGAACTACCTATGGATTGGTATTCCTTCTTCTCTTGATGTGTGCTTTCAGGCTAATTTGGTCACACGAATGATGAATGATGGCAAGCACTTCAGTCACTCGGCTACAACTGTGGCATCTGCAAACATAAATTCGGAGCAGGTCACCGTTCGTGGCGGAAGTCAACCAGGTTGTTTCGCTCCATTCATTACTCAAACGCATCTTGCGTCAAATGGGGCCCGGGTGGACTCTGATATCTTGCCCGTCTCTCAGCAGAGCTGCTTGTTCCGCTATCCGTATACTGAGCTTTTGCAATGGGCCTTACTCACACGGCGTTATAAAATGGGTCGATTCATGGTTCTGGCCGGTGAAGAGTCCATTGCCAAGGTGAGTTGACTTCTTCAATCCGCGCGCTAAGTGTAATCCGCTCCCATGGATTCATCTGCTGCACCCACGCTACCCGAACGATTGATTGTTTTATAAGTCCTCTCTAGTTTTGATCCCAGTTACTTTAATCTCGTTCAGTTTAGGTTTGTGCATTTATCTGATCCACAGTGCGCTTGTCTGGTAGACGTACGGACTCCTGTCCGTCCGTTGAGATATGCGAACACCACAGTTATACATACCAATGAAATTTTTGTACTCACATGTGATTATGAACTATACGCGGATTGAAGCTTGTTATTCTTTGACGGTTGAAAAAAGGCAGTTCAGCGTAGTAACTCAAAAACGCCCGAACACTTTCAAAATGGGTTATGGCGCTATAAAATTGAGACATGATTTCCATCTTTATCGAGAACCTCCCACATTACTTGTGTTTGCTAGTTGTTAGGAGCTGCATGTACATTTGTAGAACTTAAATTCTTGGACATCATTTTGAATAGCATCTACCTGCTTCAATTCCGATACATTAGAACGTCCTTTTCTATCCACCGGTCTAGACAACAGACCAGAACGGTTCTGACCGGGCTTAGATACAGACTATTCATTTCAAGTCACTTGATCAATGTTCCTCCTTTTGATCCACACTTTTATCACCTCAGTCATATGTTGTGCAAAAAACGTCCCACTGAATCGTACAATGTCCAGGTGGCTTGTGACAGTAGGTTTCGTTGTGACTGATTGAAAGTATAAATGACTTCTTTTCAGAAACGGCATGGAGATGGCGATATGTTGATGACAGAAGAACGCCGAAAAGTGGGTACACTACATGAGGCCATGTCATCTCTTCACACGGTGCGCACACTCCAGACCGTTTCGTTCTTGAAGTACCGTCCCAGATAGTTACCTATCTGCATTTCTGCACCTCTGTGCTCTGGTCACACCTTATCAGGCGTAGGTTGTCTTCATGTCTGTTTGAAGGACCTTCAACTTCTGAACAAAATTTGTGGAGCTACATCCGATAATCCTTCTGGCTACACGATTCGACATTTTGAGAGTTAACCATTTATCCACCAGTACACAGAATTATGTGTCACGCGCCTTGGCGCACTTTTGAATTTCCATGACAAAACAGTGTCGTATCTTCTGACCACCAAAGTTTCGTTTATATGCCTTGTGTTGCCCGTACAGCAACTGCTTCGTCGGTCAACCGACGAACATGTCCCAACTAACGAAGTAGGTTGAGTATCAGTATTGCTTCACTGCCATTCCTGTCCATTCGGGGTCATGTCCGATCACAGAAAACCCAGTATCAGTCATAGACATTGCAGATAAAAGCGGCTTCGGTACCATACACTTTGTTGGTACAGTGTCCAAGTTGTACTGCTGTACAACAGCCTAGACGGCAAGATTAAGTAACAAACCAGCAGCTTTGTTAGGCTACGGTTTTTCCTGATATATCTTTCAATACGTCCGAAAGCATCAGTGATCTCCGCCGCACGAGCTCTCAGCTGGCGGTCCACAGACGGGTCTGTCGACAGATTGCTACTCAAGCGACGGAACTCTTCTGAACTGTCCACAATGTTTTCATTGAAGCGGATTCTAGCTGCAGGCACACCACCTCCATCCGGAGAAGACTGAAAGAGATAAAATATCCTGCATGTATTGAGATCTTGATTAGGCTTTACTTCCACAATTCAAAAAGCTGCGGTCTTTTTTATAGTTCATCTTCACTGTGTGCAACTACGACATCGTTATCGGTAATCATTATTGTGCGCTTTATGTATTTACGTGACCGACTTGGAGCACTGATACGTCAACTATCCAACAAGTGATCATTCGTGCGGTGTTCAGATGTCACACAGTTCTCAGAGTTCCGATGTACAACTATTAGCACTACAGTCAAATATGGGCTAAATAGAGTTGAGGCTGGAACACAACTCCTCTGCTTCACGCCAGTAGTAATGTCAAAATCATCAGAGGTAGATCCACACGGCTGTACCCTTCCTTTCATAACCATGTGCAACATTCGAATTAAATTAGTGAACTTGCCTAGACTTGCAAACTTCTCATGCACCGTCCACAATGCTTCACGGTTAACGTAATCAAACGCCTCAGTGAAATCCCCGGAGAGGACAAACAACGGTTGGCCATGTTCACGGCACCTGTTGAGCAGCGAACACCATACCGATCATACTGCGACTCCTCCAAATGCGACACTGCACTTCTGGAATATTGCTGTCCAAAACGTTCACATTGAGGTGGTTCACCACTATGCTATCTAGGACCTAGGCCTAGTTGACTGGTGTCGCCATAGATTTCTGGGCTCTGCTTGCTTCCCTTTTTAAATTTATTCTTTCATGGCATCCTTGAACTGTTGAAGGACTATTTCCTACTTCCAGATGGACTGAACTAACTGGAGCAAGGCACTTTCTAAAACTGGAAATCAATGTTTCAGAAGTTTCCGTGGTAACCCGTCTTCACATGCAATCCTTCCACTTCGCAGTTATTCAATGGCCGTCTGCGTTTCTGCCAAATATGGAATGGGAGCAGTTGAAGATTTGACATCGTACTGCGGTATGCCATTCACGGTCATCCATTCAGTAGTAGCCGGCCGGTATAATAAGCTATCGATGTGCTTGCGTCAGACTTTCATGACGTCCTCCGGTTGTGTGCACGAAAAACCAGTCCCCGTCCATCGGTGCTTTCGTAGACCGTACGGATGAGCCAAAGTTCTCTTTCAGCGGATCGTAGAACTCTTTGTGTTGTCTGTGGTCAACTCAGCCCCGCATCAGCTTACCTTGCTTTTTTCACCAGTCATCCTTGATTCTGCGAAATCTCTGCGGCTATTCGGTACTGCATCGACGCAGCAGTTTGCGCACATTCCATATGCTGACGGACAATGTCTTGCGTCTACGTGCACGCCTTAGATTGAGTCTGACTCGACGATTTGGTCCACGAGACAAAAAAACATGATTTTGTTGTCCATGCTACTCAGAACCTCTAGTCTAAATGTCCTGCTTACTTGGCAGTAGATGCTTACGCACTCATAGGGCACAGTTAATACGTTGTTGACGAATCCTTCTGATTGCTTCTTCACATTGTAGATGTATTGAAAGCAACATGATGCTGCTGAGAATTAGTTTAGGTTTTTCGGCTGCGGACGATAATATCTCGACAGTTATGGTCAACCGGTAGAGGATCAGAGTGCTCTTAGTTTGAGTTTACCCCTTCTAATCTTTCCATCCGTACATGAAAGATAACAGTGGTGCAACTATAAATATAGCTGCGCTATATACTCGTAGATTCTCACCTTAGTGCCCAAGTATTCTCCATACAGTCAGTAGTGCGACATGTTCAGCTGCTTTTTGTCTGGTTGCTTGCTCCCCTTTGACCTCATCTGATGTGGTTGAACCTGGTAGGACTGAATCCATAGTCTACATAACCCTCTAGTTCAAAACAGTGCACAACCTTGGTCACCACACCAAGGTAGTAGAAAGGGTCAGAACACACACCGCAAAGTGTTATAGTGTGGTTTTGTTTCAAACAAAGCGTTCTACGCTTGTTTGTTGGATTCATTATGCCAGTTCCATTGAACATTGAGGGTGTTCTCCAGATCACATCATTTTCATTCCTTATCATACTTCTTTGCTTGATGTGTGGATATTCTTGGGCCTCTGTGCAAATAACGTTCATTGGCTGAATTCCACGCTCGACAGACTTACCGACAATGCTCAGAAAATTCAGGATGGGACTTCAAAAGACGAGTGCAGGCACATAGATGTGCAGCTATCCGAGATTAAGAGTTGTGTACCTTTATTGCCTGACCCACGTAATGTATTCTATGGTAGCAGTTTTTGTTCACATTTCTGAGAAAATTTTGAGCAATCATTGTGGCGTGCCAAGGAGAGGGAAATCATTAGACAAATTGATTTCCGGGTCAAGATTGACATGCAAACCAGTTTGGTGTTGCTAAGGTGACATGCATAGTTAATTTTTAAGCTGAATTCTGTTCACAGGTTGGAGTTTAACTGGTAGGCCTTTCGCCCATGCAGTCTTTAGGATATCATATCAAATCTACTCGGCTTGCTACTGAGTATGTATAGATTCCCAAAGATGGTTTTGATGGTTTCGGATAGTTGTGAACAGTGGTGGTGTTGTTCATAGCTCGGGTTGATGGTTTTGGTATTGGTATGTTCGCTAAGGTTGGTTTTTATGGCGTAGAGTTGACTGTGTTCTAGAATCCACTGTAGCCCCATCTGATCATCGCGGTAGATCTTGATGCGCGATCGTTGTCACTTATGTCGATTGTCTGAGCTAGCCTTTCAATATCTGAGTGCAATGTTTAGTATTTTTAAACTTTCTATATTCCTACTTTCTGCTGAACTGGTTATTGTACGTGATACTCTCTACTGTGTGCCAATTTTCATCATCTGAAACAGACAGGTAATCGTTAGGTCAACGGACTCTCACCTGAGAGGTGGACTTAACCTCATTTAACCCAATGGTTCATCAACATGTTTCACTGACCTCTTCGCGGACGACTTTTTCATACGGCATGGAAGCGAGTCGGCTAGGTCACTACAGTGCTTGATAAGTGTGGGTTTACCCAACCAAGCTTGGTGTTGCCATGGCAACCACAGACCCATTTACCTACGCTTAGCTAAACTATAGCGTGCTAATGTTAAAGGAATTAACTGGTAAGGTCTAACCAACGATCTTTTAACACAGTAATGCGCTTATGGATAACATGCCGTACTTTCTATCACTTATCATTCATATGCTGCTTGAAGGTTGTGGGGGTTGGGGCGTTTTGTTCACGAATGTGAAGTGCAGATACGAAAATATACCTAACGGAGGTTCTAAAAGGCAATAAGTTTTCTTGTCCATTATTTATGGGATACCCCGTTGGTTCTTGGGCCAACTGTAATCATCGTACGAAGTCGTGGACGGTTGTCTTAGATCATCAAGTTATTTATCGGAAGTAGAGCTACTTGATTCAAAGTTTTCAGCCCAATATGTATGCATCTATTATCTACTCATTGCTTTGACCTCGAAAGAACTATGTCTACGGTAGTGTGTGGGCTGAAAGTATAATGGTCTTCTTTCTTGCCAAAACGATGTTGGTTTCCCGTCAACGTTTGAGGAGGACTTATATTTTGCTCTTCCGCCTCTTTAGATTAACTTTGGTTCGGTTCACGTGTGCAATCTGCTTCTGTTTTATTCTCAGGCCCTATTCTCTGTCAAGTTATTGCGAAGCATACGACGCGCGATAGTAGACGAAGAGTCTGAAGTGGATTTGGCCAACGAGTTTCGTGCTCAAGAATAGTAAGTGTTTTGTTTGCTTTTTCCTTCCCATCTAGTTGCCTGTTGCGATTCAGTGAATCTTCTGTTTGTGCAAAACTGACCTGAATCAGTGCTTCGTGTAGATGGTTCCCTGATGCTAAAATCACTCTGTTTACTATTAGTAATGGCTGTGACGCATACGTAAGACTTCGGGACGTTGTACTATTGCCGACAAAGTGTTCATGAGGATAACGAAATCACAGTGCAATTGTCACCCTCCGTCATTTGTGGCCTCGCGAAGACGTCCGTTCGTTTAGTAAAGGCAGGGTTTACAATGCGTGTGCGCGCCCACTTTTGTCCTATGGATCCGAGACCTCTATATAGACACTCGGCATTGGATCACCGGTATCTCCGCCATTTGGCCTGTCCCAACTGGGTTGGTTATGTGAGCAACTTCGTTGATTAGGCCACGCACCTCATATGCCGACGAAACATCTGTCTCACCGCGCTTTGTTCTGTTTGTGTGTTGATGGTTAGAAGAAAGCGTAGGACGGCTAAGTGATGACATAGTCACGGGCTACGTAAGCCTTGATCATTCTGGAGAGCAAGATTGGTAGGTGCCGTCCACCCTGTTTAGTTCGGGGCCACCCACACTGCTGGCTGAACACATTTTTGACATAACAGTATGTTGCAGTCAGTGACGAGCCTGTATCTGCAAACTTACTGATCCCTGTTTTTCGTGGAGCTCTGTTTTTTGTTTCATTTCTCCTCTTTTCCCTTGGTATACATTCATACATTTTTATTACTCTGCTACTTCGTAGACCATTTTCTGGAGCAACTGCAGCCCAGACTATATTACCTAAGTAAAAATGATGAGGATCGTTTCTTGCGTATGATGACCATCACCTGCTGGAGCGTTCTGTCATGCTTCGTTGTCTCCTCGATAATTCTAAACGTCAGTCGCAATGTGTTCATTGCATCTGATAGGACATGACTTGTTTCCTATCCGATAATGATAGCGATGATGACTATTTTCCGATTCTGAAACTTGGGAGCTTGTTAAACACGAAAGAACATCTGTTTAACCGAAACTGTAATGTCTTAGTGCTTAAGCTTGAACTTATGTACGAGGAGCATTGCCACCCATCTGTTCAAATGGTTAGCCATGTCGAGTTGGTCTAGGATTCGCGACTGCCACCAAAAAAAGACTCGGCCGCACAAAGGCAGTCGACCTGGGCTTTCGTATCTCTATCCGGAACCAGTATATTAGAACCATTGTCGAACGAAGGAGACGGCCAGATCCGAATAAAAGGTGTTCTTGATGCCGGTGTCACTACAGTTAATTGGAGCATAAGTAGACATACTGAAAAGGCTTCCGTAAGTTTTGCGTCTAGAACTGGCTTTTGTAGAACCTGCCAATCGGATGGCACAAAGTCTACTTCTAATGGGAATCCAGTCTACCAACACGGATGAGTCCGTAGTGCTGAGGACTATACTTACTCCAGCTTGGCCGGTAGCGGCAGCCGTGGAATCACCCGAAATGCATAACCAGTATCGGTTAGACAATATGGGTGCTGTTAGTTCCATATGCTGACTGATATCCTGGATTCTAGTCTCTGAATCACAAAAGACGTCGATATTTAACGAGTCTAACATCCCTGTGAGAGTGACCCGTGGACCTCTCTGTTTGAGAGCGCGAACGTTGAGATCGTCTATATTAATTCGCATTCTAGATCTAAGTACAAGGAACGAAGGATTCCTGAGACTGAGTGATAAGAGGTGGAACTTACCGACACAGTGTTACTATTATTAGCTATATATTTTGTGGGACCTGCAGAGTAATCACCAGCAGTGGGGTTCGGGAAGTGCCTGAGAGCTAAGTTTGGTAGAATAGTGAGGGAGAGGTTAGGATTAGCATGTTTTCACCTATCCACCCTGCTGTATGCAGCAGATATGGCGATCCGGTTTATACTACGAGACGGCGAATGCAGTGTGGGATTATTGATGTTGTGAGTATTCATGATTGTGTGTTGGCTGAGATACTGCCAGGACTCTCAGACCTAGAGAGGAGAACGATTGGGGTTCTCAACCGAAACTTTCGGTCGGAAAGTCTGTACCGCTAGGCAGAAACAAATCGTAGTAACTCACCAAGTCGAATAGCAAACGAAGATTGGTAAGGTCGGTCGAAAGTAGCATCCATTAAATTACCCCGGTGTCCACTGGATTCGGCTAACGACCGTCCTTCTCATTGAGGACACCAAAGCATTTAGCACTTTGCACAAGGAAGTTGTATTTATCTGCAAGCTACCGAAACTAGTATTTCCCCATTCGGGCATAAGTTACACTAACCTTTTTGCCAGATCCTCCCGATCACGACCCATGATGAGGTAACTCTCAGTACTCAGAAAGTCCGTTCACATCGTGTTGATTATTTACTAGAAGATTGCGGTCACCGTCTCTTCTTCGAAGAACAACCTATTTGCATCGGAAGATCATTTTTATTCATGTTGATGTTGAGATGTTCTTTGGAGTCTCTGGCAGGTTAGATATAAACCTCCGCTAGGTCCCGCTTTACCCCCATCGAGCCCCAACGAAAGAAGTTCGCATACTCGGTATCAACTATTGATACACTTTAACAACACCAGTAGGTCTGGCAGAAGAATCTGCACAAAGTTGCATAGGTTTAGTGGCTCTATTCACTACCTCAATTGGCGCTAACCATATGGAACAGTTGAATGGTTTTTGATGCCTGTCTTTTGGATGCAGTTCAGTTCGCGGTCTACAACTTAAGGCATTTGAATTTTAAGAGGAAATGCAGGCTGTACACAGTTCAATACCAAACTTGCTTTCAGCTTTGTACAACACCCGGAATTGGCTGCGATGACGAGAAAATGCTAAGTTTGTCGTCTTTTTTCTAATTTTTAAACGTATTGTTTCCGAAGTCGCTGTGCTAGATTGTGTTTACAACTGTGGTCGTTTTGATTGTTGTTGATAGGTTTATTCAGGAACTGCGGCTTTTTTTTATTATCAAGTCTAGTTCCGGAAGAGGGTGTGGGTATGGTTGTTAGTCATCAGCATGGTGTCGGATGCCTTCCCTTCAAATGTTTTCCACCGTGACAGTGCAAACAACTGTTCGAGGTGCCTGCAGAATGTTACCGAAAGCATTTCTGGTAATATATTCTGTTTTCCCTGTAGTGGACTTTCCAATCTAATTCCAGATGTGATGTAAAGTTAAATGATGCCTGACGCAGTGTCCATCTGAAGTCAAATGTAAACATAATTGATATGAACCACTAGATAATGGTATATTTTGCCAACACTGGGTTTACATGTGATTGTGATTACCTTGGACACTTGCGTTCCTTTGCCCCCCTTTGTCCCCCCGAACTGATCGAGGATTGGTTGATGTCGCCTTTCAGAGTGACGGTAATCCCTTTTGAATCTTGAGTCATTGGCTTCGGCTAAGGTCCTCCAAGAAAACCCTATATCCTGTTGTATCGCAGATCAGACTTTTGAGTCAGAGACTCGGTGTGTGGTCCTTCAAGTCAACCCCCTTCCGTGGCATAAACGACCGGAAAGTATCAGAAGTTATCGTTCTCTCGATGGTGACATTACTAACCGATTACGACTTTCTCCTACTGTTTTACCCCCCAGGTTTTTTGTCTTCCAGGTGCCCTCGGGCGACAGTTGTTTTCTAAAGCCTAGACAATTGGCAAATATTGGCGCCTTTCAATGTCTGCACTCTCCGACAAATCAGTCAGCAAGCTGCTCTGGCTAGTACTCTCTCAAATCTGGGTATTGATGTGTGCTGTGTGTCGGAGACTCCAGTCTACGATTCTAGCACGGTTATCCATTTGAGCTCACCTCTAGATAACTGTCGATCCAAGCGCTTCTGTTTCAGGGTTTCTGGTGACGCTGAAGCTGAATCTCGTGGTCAAGCTAGAGTGGGAATCGCACTGAGTTCCAGAGCGGAGCAATGGTTGCTCAATTAGATCCCGGTGAACAATCGCTTGTGCGCTGTCAGACTCAATACATCGGTAAAAGTCTGTCGACGCAAATTAGAAAACCGTTGTGTATTCATTATATCGGCGTACGCTCCGACGGACACTTGTTCGGATGCTACCGAGGATGCGTTCTATGACGCCCTCGTTGACCTTCTGAGACAAACTAAACACTCAGACATCATCATACTAGCGGGCGATTTTAATGCTCAGCTTGGTCGTCTTTCTTCGGATGAGAAGCGGCTAAGAGGTATGTTTGGTGTCTGGGCACAACGCACTGATAATGGCGAAAGACTGCTGCAGCTGTGCGCATCCCACGGTCTGTATATTTCGAGCACCGCATTCCAACACAGGAAGAAGCACTGTGTTACTTGGAAACCTCTGTGTGCTTCTCAGGCGTGGACACAGTTGGATCACATAGCAGTCAGTTACAGGTGGCGCCACTCTGTTAAGGACTGTCGTGCCTTTTGGAGCAACGACCTAGACTCGGACCATGCTGTTGTGCGTGCTCGTTTTATTTTTTCATATGCCCAGAGGACATACGCTCGTAAATGCAAGATCTTTAGCTGGTATTCGATGGAGGAGGGTGTAACGAACGTGTACCAAGAAGCAATGGGTAACAAATTGTCCAGTTCGAGTCAGGTGAGTGATCGTAACAAACACTGGGGGCAAATCGCAGCAACTATTTAAGCATGCTCTGAAGGGGTATGTTCCCAAGCAAAACTGCATTTCTGTCACGTCGATTAGCTTGATGAACAGGCGTCTCTCGATCCCACCTGGTTCTGAATATAATGACGACCGTCGAGAACTTGGAGACAAGCTGATCACAGGCTTGTGCAAAGACCGTGAGCACTACTTGGCCTAACAATCGAAAGAGATGGAAAAAGCCTTTCTATCTGGAAATAGCAGAACGCTTTTTTCCCTGATCCGTGGTTGTACTGGCCGTCGAGTCGGTGTAAGTGAGACCATATTTGAAGAAGATGGTTCACTTATCACCAGTCAATCGCGCCGGCTTGACAGGTGGGCTAAACAATTTGAAGAACAGTTCAGCTGGCCTCAACCAGACCATTTGGACGACGGGATCCGAATGGTCAGTTATTGCGTCCCAGACGGCCCTCCGTCGGAAGCAGAAGTGGTCCTGTAGCTCAAGTCATTGAGGTGCAATAAGGCTCCTGGTCCAGATTTCTTCTCTCCTTCTCTTCTCAAGGATGGTGGGTAGAGGTTGATATCAGAACTGACAAAACCCCTCCAGATGATCTGGGGGACTAAAGAGTTGCCTCGTGATTGGTGCCTATCAGCAGTCATTCCCGTTTTCAAAAAGAGGGTCCGAAGTTTATGTGACAACCACAGAGGCATCAGTTTGGTGTATATTGCGTCCAAGTTACTCACTGACCTCATTTTACGTCGGCTCACTAAGCCCAGAGAAAGCCATATAAGTGAAGAACAAGCAGGATTCCGATCCGGTCGGGGTGTGTGGGTGTTGATCACATTTTTACCCTGCGACGGATTTTGGAACATCCGCATTCTTATCGGCAGCCGATGGTCGTGGTCTTAGTGTTTGGCTTCTTCCTGGCGCTCAGTTGACCGGTCTTTAGTACGCGGACGATATTGTCTTACTTAGCCCCTCTGCCGAAGACATACGGGCTATGATGGACAAAGTGAGTGACCGGGCTGGTTTGTATGGAATGCGCTTCGCACCTTCAAAGTGCAAAGTCCTGCTTCAAGACTGGGGCGTTCCTACTCCTACTTTCTTCATTGCGGGTAACTTGCTCGAGACTGTAAACACTTTCACATACTTGGGTAGCGCTATCTCGTCAGCTTGTAATATTGCTGATGAGATATCAGCGAGGATAGCAAAGGTACGAGTTGCGTTTGGTAAACTGCATCATCTGTGGCGTCGAAGAGACGTTGGGTTGTCGCTGGAAGAAAGTGTATATAATGCCTGTGTGCGTTCCATTTTGCTATATGGTTCGGATGTGTGGCCTGTTCACAAGGAAGATATCAGCAGGCTTGCTGTGTTTGACCATCATTATCTCTGCCAATTAGCTCACATTGAGTGGACTGATCGCGTGAGCAGTTTGGTCGTTCGCAGGTTCGTATTCCCAAACCCTCGAGATGCACGGTCATTCGGCCAGTTAATCACGTTGCACAGCCTGCGATGGTTGGGTCGCATACTGCGTATGTTATCTGATCGTTTATCGTGCCGAGCATTATATACTGAGACTACTAGCATTTGAGTGAATACCACATGGTGGTCAATCAATAACGTGGTCACGAAATATGAAGACCCTGACTGCCCCACTGAGCAAAGTGGATAGGTATCGCTTGCCTGGATGGGTTCCTCGTGATCACTCAAACCACTGGTTGGAGACGCGATCCGAGATGGCGGTGTGCTGCATTCAGTGTCGTACCTGCATCCACACCATTTCTAGTTCTTCTGCTCAGTCCTCTTTTATTAATTTCCAGTCATCTTAGTGACGTCTTCTTCTAAGATGTGAGGTGAGTATCGACCCGAGCCACAGTACCTTTTGGTCAGGCTTCTGTCTTCTATGACAATAATGATGATGATGATGAATCCCTTTTGTATCTTTTTGGACTGCTCTTTTCTCTCTGATGAACTTGTTCGTTGACCACATGGTTATTAGTTGATCACGAAGAATGTCTGAATTACCCCGGTTTTTTCGTGGATTCACACGATGTCTCCTACCTGTCTGATCCGCTGTCTGATGCATATACTGATTTCTCTCAACTTTTCGCTTTCTGAAGTCTGAATCTAGAGTTTTTAAAGCATCCTGAACTGCCTCACCTCTTCCAATCGCCTGAATGAGTTGATGATGTCCAAGTTCTTAATCATTTACTGCACTGTCGCAAATTGACTGCGCACATCTGGACACCAAATCGCTTTTGAATTCTTTTCAGTAAAAATGTTGTTTCGTGACCTATCCATGGATTTCGGTTACCCGACATACTGAAGTCAAGCCTTATGACTCACCCGTTCACAGTTTGAGGTCAGTTTTATATTTGCTTAAGTTTCTAGTCCCTCTTCTATGAATTTATCTCCCTTATTCACAATTTCTTCGTCTGTCAGCACCTTTGAACATCTAGCAGTGGACTTGCAGGATCACTGCTATCGACACGATCCAGACCAGGCTAAACGCTTGCTGACCTACGAGTTGCGTGCCTTCTCCAACAACACTTGCCTCAGTCTGGCATATATGTGCGAATCGAAAGTGTTTATCGCACATGCCTGTACACAATCCATCCTAAACGATCTGTGGTACGGTGGTCTGCGTAAAGGCAAGCTAGTGGGTGCCAAGGTCGCTTTGCTGCTTATCGGGATGGCTATCCCTCCTATCTATCCATTCATCATCTACTGCTTCTCAAAGAATAGTAAGTTCCTCGAATTCAAAACCAAAGAAGAACTGGCCCAACAACCGCAAACATTGCAAGAACATTTAGACGATTTAGAAGATAGTTCCTCCAGTTCATCATCGTCTTCCTCCTCTTCCTCTTCCTCAAATTCGTCTTTGAGATCCTCGAAAACATCAAGTCCTCGATCACCCAAGTAGGTTGTGATCTGTTTTCTGTCGGTTAACGTTTCCGCGTTGCAATTCGTTATTTTTTTTGTAGCTTTTTAAATTCCCTAAGGTTCGTAGTATTCGCTAATCGTACAATTCGCTCCGTGTATATTTTGCCAATGAGGAAATTTTGTGAGACTGTTTGTTGTCGTATGGCCAGGCGTTGTGTCTAGGTATCCCTCTCATGATCTGGATTCAGGTGTATTGACGGACGAATGGTTCCGGACGGTTTACTTCTTCCATCCTAGCCGGCCACATTTTACAGCCGCAAATCCACGCCGCTCTCACTGTCGCTTTATGCACACAAACCCTAAGTTTCACGGAAGTGCCACTGTTGCCAGATGTAATCCAGATAGGCTAAGGCCACTGTGTCCTCCGTGCGCTTATTCCATCTCTTCAATCCTCGCCACCGCCTGTACGGCTACTTAAATACCTAAATCACTCATCAGCTTTGTCACCTTAGAGAAGTACTGTGCACCTCACGTCTGTAAAACGCAGTTCGAATCGCCTAGTAATACGCGAAATGCCGTTTTTTTATCATTTGGGTTACTTGGACGTTTTGTAAAAATATTTTTCTGGTAAATTGAAACGAGAACGGGTTCGGTCATGAAACGTGCACCACCCTTAAATGGTTGATACCCATTGGCAGTGTAGAGACTTTTGTTCATCCAACCAGTGGGTTGAAAATTGTTTGCGGGATGTGAAATTTTCCGCCTTCAGCTGTTCAGTGCAAGATTATTGAAGTTGCTGGCTGAACTTTGAAATGTTGGTGTATAGATGGCGGAGATTTGTTTTGTCTTTAAAAGCTGCGCACTCGGTTGGTGACATCTTTTTCCGGATTAGTCTGTCATATTGATCGGAATCAAAAGACACTTGCACATAGACAACTACGGGTAGCTAACACCGTCCCACCGACAGTTCCATTCACCTACCCTATATCCAGTGAAGACTCAAAGGAGCAAGACCGGAAGGTGCGTGAGTAGATGTCTTTGTGATTGAGCCGGTCATTGGCAGTTAGCCAGGTGGTAGGCTAGTGTGCAATTTGTATGAGTGCATAAGTATATGCGTACATATACACAACTATGAGGCACTTCACCTGCTATTAATGGCCAACAATAATGCAGTGACAAATTCGGGTTGGAGATGTGCTTAGGCAGTGGAACACAGTTGTAAAGTCTGAAACTATCACTGGGTGGAACTAAAAGCATGGGAACTCAGAGAATCAGCGTAAACCCCATTGACTATTTTTTTTGGTACGCTCTGTAACAGAGCTGAGGAAAGGTCATCGGTCTCACTTAGTTCCGGAACGTTTGGTGATATCCATAAGTCTGATGAATAAAATATACTTTGGGATTATGCTAATCAGCCAAAATGTTTACTGTCTGCAAAGCATGACGTGACGTGCCGTTTTGTGGAATACCAAAGTTACCTATCAACTTTTGTTACTACTGTGTTCTAAAATTCTCGATATTTGTTTGAACCAGTTCTAAGCTATTCATTTTACACTTAATTGTGGGTTATTTAGCAGCAACTTATGAACTATGGTGAATACTGCTACCTACTTACAATGAGAGCATCCACCTACCAAAGATGTTTAACAGATCTGTGAGCCTTATTGGTCCAAACCTATTTAGAACGATCGTTTCACCCACAAAATAAATTAATCGTCAAAAGCCATGTAGTCTGCCATCTCCAGAGCGAATTTATATCTCGCTTTTGTCTGTTGAGTGTTAATTTTATTTGGACATTTTTTGTATTAATTCGACCGAACGCGCTCTTTTTCATGAATCGCACAGGTTAATTTAATAAACTTGTCCCGCTGTTTCTTCTTGATATGTTTATCACAGGTTTTTGACGATCTTTTATATGTAATCAGCATCTTGTTTCGACTGGTTTTTGCTTGTCCCACAATGTGCACTTGGTGCAATTTCATCCTTTGATACTCGAAAAATAGTCTTCATGCACACGTTTACTTTCTCCAAATCTGTTTACACAACACAGTCTCCAAATTAATCTCTCGTTATATGTTAAATACGGATTTCTTGTTAATTTTGCTGTTGCGTAATTGTAAGAACACTTCGACAAGTCTTAATCTAACTTGGACGGAAAATGTTACGCTTATCTGCCAACATTGTTTTGAAGCTAGGGACAGTAAAACCATTGCTTTTGTACATTGTTCTCATCATGCCGAAATAGGTTGAACTCAGTTCATGTAAATTTTGTGCAAACCTTACACTGCTCCCAGTGTAGCCTCTAGCGAATATCACCCACATTACGGTGTTTGTTGTACACTCCCCACGTCAAACATGCAATTTCGTTCCCTAAACATACTTCACACGTGCGACTGAAGCCTGATACCACATCAACGAGTAGATGATTACACGATCAGTTGCATAGACTTCCCTACTCAGTTCTACCGCACAGGTTTCATTGGTTTGGAAGTAGTAGGTCATGGTGAAGTGCTTAATCGATTAAGTTCATGAGGGGACGCGGTACATCTGTGCTACTCAGCGTCAACAAAAGGGGGTGAATTTGTTCGTACTAGGAAAAGTATCATCGAGACAAACACGCACACGAGATAAGAACTAGTAGCCGTCGTCTCGCCCTCTCACGCGGCGCATCACGTGACAAGCCTAAGACTAAGTGACGCCCACCGTCCCAACTTGTGCACGCACAACCACACATCCATCGGCCCGAAAACCTTCCTCCACATCGGAACACACGTCGCACGCGCACGCTATCACCCCCTGCACACTCAGCCAATTGGAACGCTCCAACCGCGTTACACGGTTGGACCCGGATCGGAACATGACAACTGAACAGGACAGGACACGGTCCGGACGAGCGCCGCTGAATTAAGCTTGTGCACCAATCCCACCAATAAAGATCCAAACTATTTGATTTAACCTTCTCACTGACTATCGTTGAGATATCGTTATTTGTTAGTGGGTATTCAAGCTATCACGGTCAAGAGTTCCACTACAAACTCAAGTACATGGCTATGATTTGTTTTCATTTGGTGTAGGTCTGTTATTCAGAAAGATGCACAGAAATTGCAAGAACAATCATATCTCCTTTTAGATTGATACGCGCATAGTGAAATCCTCGGAAAAAGCCAAGAACTGATGAACAGTGGTTAAAATGAACAGAGTCAGTTACAAAATTGCCCACAGTTGATTGCGTGCTATGTGGGTTAGGGAACTATATCACACCGGTAGAAAATACCTTGCTACTAGTGACGCTTTTTTCCTCGCTAAATGAATCTTTAGCAGTTCGGATAGAGGTTTCGTTGCAGTTATCTTGACCAAGACTGATTATGAGTCTGTTAGGGCACCCACCTTATGACCGTCCCAGGGGGCCTCCGTCTTGAGAAAGAAGAACTAGCGGAACTATTCAAATCGGTTGAGACTTTTTATACCGCTATGCACATGTGTGGTCTTAACTCTTTCTCATGATGTGGTGAGAATGTGTGTTCATGACGTGCCCTATAAATACCTTGTACTTGTCGCCCTAACCGCACACCTTCTGTAGCGGAACAAAGCTTCTTATTTTGAACACGTCTTTTGGCTTGCCTTGGGAGCGAATACGGGACAGTCGCAGTACTATTCGGGACCGAGGTTTTCGTGTGAATTACTACTGGGACGAGAATCCAATTTTATCGCGCGCACCACAATACCGAGATCGAACCAGCGTACCGTTTAGGAGGGTTTACAACAGAGTCCAAGATTAAAAGTATTTTCACAGAGGCATGAAAATCGCACGTAAACAGTAAGCTGATAACAAAGTGTTGATAGAGAAATCTTAAAGAAGTTCAAAAATATATTGTTACATGGGTATATCTCGAAAGGTTCAATGCAGACAAATAAAGCCAATCAGAACCCTCACATCACAGTTAAAAGGTCCGTTATAAATGCATGTGTGATGTCCTATTAAAATCAATTTTGTCCATAGGCAACTTAGCGCACCACAAGCTTGTCAGATCGTTTGTAGACATTCTCTGCCATATCCGTCAGATATTCACCTCTCGTTGTATAAAAGCTTTCTTTCAACTAGCACTAGTTTTAGAAGACACATTAATGAGTTCGCATAGGGTGTGTTCTGCCGATGTTGACTCTTCACTTACAAACGTTTGCCTTCAAGAAACGGTTGATATTTTGTGTGATTTAATCTCTCACTGTAATTTATCTTTTGGCACCCTTGTCGGTTACCCTACAGAACGTACAGAGTTGCGCACATTTTGGGGAGCCACCTCATAATTAAGTTAATGTTGCCTCATCCCTAAACATTCTGAATTTCACTCAGCCTAACCTTTCTGTTTTTCACGAGGAGAAAAACGATAGTTTATCTTTTCTAGACATTTTACTCATTAAACAATAGATTGGCTCATTACAACGATTGGTGCACCACAAGGTCAGTTGGAGATGTCAGCGGTTACAGTTTTCCTATTTTTTGCCAGTTGCTTACAAATGAGGGCCGACAAATCTGCACGGATTATTGCTCACAAAGAGATGAAGGGAGTTCAAAGAAGGTGTAACTTGCAAACGGATATCCCACGAAGTCGCCTTTAAAAATTAGGTTCGGGACGAATTAGTTCTTAGGAACCGTACTTACAGCAGTGTTGCTCGGTCTTTTCTAACTCTGAATATCTACGAACTTCCGTCTCTTCATTGGATGAATCGGTTAGACACTTCACCACGATCCACAATTTCTAAACCAATGGAATCTGTGCAATGGAAATGACTAGGGAAATCTATCCAACTGATCGTGTTATCATCCGCTTGTTGATGCGGTATCAGGCTATGTTCGCGCGTGCGAAGCATGTTTGGCGAACGAAATCGAATGTTAGAGGCACGCAGGCATGTCAACTATAAACGGAATCGGAGCCAAATAGAAAAAACCCCCAACACCTTACTTCTAGGATGATTAAGTGCAGTTATTTGCAGCAGCTTCAATGTTCACTTGCGTGATTTTGGACACCGCGTATTTTTGTGTGCATCATCTGAACGCAACGCAGCCTAGTCCAGTGTATCTAGCTACGCACAGTGTGAACGATGTTGTTGCGCGCCACTACCTCACCTTACTCGCTATGCCACTTTAAATGTTCCACGCAATCCGAACAAAACAAGAATATTGCTCGTGTCGAAATTCATGGATGAGTTGGCCCTGAGTGTTTAGTTCATATGTTAGGGACTCGCTCAACGACCTTAGATTTCGTATTCATCCTGTGTTTTCCAAATGAATTTAAATCCCGGTGGCCTCCTTGTTGTTAGAATCCAAATAATATTATTGTACAATTAGAAACATACTGTGTATGTAGAAAAACATTTGCTGTGACAGTCGAATATCTCGACGTCGCACGTACGCTCTAGCAGAAATTCTAAGTTTTTTTTAAAATATTATGTATGGGTTTTTGTACGAATTGTTCCTTCTTTCACTTGAACGTTTGCAGTATTCCCAATCTTCGAGTGGATCCTACCACTGGACTTACTTCGCAAGTGGACACAGTGCCCATTACTTTACCACAGTCGACTAGCACATGTGTTCCGGAACCCCGTCGGAAGAGCCATGTAAGTTGACTCCTTTGCATTGATCTTCCACTCAGTCGGTACTCACTTTGTGATTTTGGTATTTATATGCGCCTACTCTTTGTCTCCTTCGTTTGTCGACTGCGTGATTGCAGCAATGAGTTTCATACTGAGTACCCTCGACGATGAAACTCAATGAATGCTAGTTGTATACTGTTAATCGATAAAATATTTCCTACACTCTCAATGCATACGTTCACGTAATCTAGTTATGGAGGACAGACGGATTTTTTTTAGGATATGTAGATAGACTAGACAATGGCCAGTCAGATTAAATTATCGTAGCTCCCTTGACGTGCCCATTGGGGATAACTGCCCATTTGCTTGAGTTCCGTTTCGTATTTTTGCGGATTGCTCTGCGCTGTTCCTCTCCGTGTACAGAAATACTGACTCAATTTGGAGGCCGAGTGGCAAATCAATCTTTTTATCATGACCCCGACCGCAACTATTTGAAACTTTGTAACTATATATGTAATCCCTGCTCTGAAACAACTCAAAGGCTTCTATCCTGATTAGTTGGGCACGTAACACACTGCGCAAGCAACGCTAACTGCAATTTCACGTTATGCTAAGTACTTCAGAATGCGCTTTGCAGCCTCAAAATGCGAAGTGCTTCTGCAAGATTGCTGTGATTACGTACATTCAGTGTTAGGTATTGAAGTCATGGAGGTTGTCGACCGGTTTGTTTACTTGGGAAGCTGCATCAGCGGTGGTGGCGAAGGTGTAGTGAATGAAATAGAGGCGCGTATTTCCAAGGCTAGAGCGGTGTTTACTAATCTGAGGCACTTATGGCGACAGAAAGGTATCTCTCTGAAGGTTAAGGGTCGTGTATATCAGACAACATCGAGGGCTGTATTACTATACGGCAGCGAAACCTGGCCACTCAGGGTAGAAGACGTGAACCGTCTACGGGTATTTGATCACCGATGTCTGCGTTCAATCGCTCGTATCGGGTTGCACTAACGAGTAAACGACGAGGAGGTCAGGAAGCGGACATTTGGTAGTGATTGTCAAACGAATTCCCTTGTTCAATCTTTAAATTACTAGAGACTGAGATGGTTAGGTCATGTACTAAGGATGCCAGCTAGTCGTCTGCCACACCAAGCACTATTTGCCGACACTGCGGTCGATTGGTGCAATGTACGAGGTAGACAGATGATGACCTGGCATAGATAAATGAAATCGTTCACGAAGGGGTTGGTCACTGTAGATCGGGTTCGTCTTTCGGGCTGGAGCCCTCGCGACTCACAGAGTCGGTGGTTTGAGACGTTAGGTGAGATGACGGCTAACCGAGCTCAGTGGCATGAATTTTGTCGTTGTTTGTCCGAGTAGTCTGTGAAGTGAGTGCACTTAATGACGCGGGGCAGTGAAAGACGCAAGGAAGCTGTCTTGTTGATGACGCCTTACCTTCACTTACAGCTCAGTTGTTTGTTTGCAAGGTGTAGGCGTCTTGATGTTGTATGTTTGAATGTAGAGGTAGCTATTTTTTAGTGGTTAGGTCCCCTCCCCTTCCCTTTTTTCTTGTCTCTTCTTATACAGGGTTTGCTTTTTCTTCTTCGTGGTTGTGTGGCAGTTAAGCATCAGTGTGAACCACTGATGTATTGCTGTCTATGATGATGATTATGATGATGATGATGATGACTGTTTTGATGCTTTGAAGCTAAAAACACGATTTGTTGTAAGATATACGTGCCAAATCATGTACGAATAAAGTCAAACAAATTGGGCGTCGTATTTAGCATGTTATTAATAAATTGATTCAGAATAACATAACGTTACGAGCAAATTGTAATACTCAACGTATCAACCACCTCATGTGACCTTCCTCAGGAGTGTGATGCTCGAAATCACATTAACAAAGGAACATAGGTCACATGAGTTTTGCTGTGGTCAGATCAATTTGCGCTGCATCTGAACTGATTGGCGGTATTCTATGTCCATTTAGTGGGAGTATGACTGATGTAAGTAGGATGCGTCTTTGTCCGGTGTTAGTTATCCATCCATGTTACACCGCAGACAGCGGTTTGCTATCATTGCGAATAACACAAGCGTATTATTTGTAAATGGTGAGAGCGTCGGCATAGCATCGCTCGGCATGGGAAGGCAGACACTTGTGAATCATTCGAGTCTAATCAAAGCATATGTTGTGTTCCTCTGACAGTGCATGTCGTGCGATGGCCGAGTCTTTGTCTAGCTTATGAAGTTGATATACGTCTTTAAGAAGAAATCACGTGTTTCTCTTATGTTCTGCAACACATGCTTTCAATCGTATGCTTGTCTCCCCAACGTAACTGGCATTGCAATCACCGCGTTTGATTTCGTAAACTCAGTCTGTCTGGTTGCCCCTAGAAACTGGATCTTTAGAATGCATCACCAGTCGTTCTAGGGTATTATTTAACCGAAATACAGTCCGTACAGCGTACTCAGACAGGATGGAGTGAATATTTTCAGATGTCTGTTTACGATACGGTATTTGCACAGGTCTTTTTGGTCTCATCCTTAGTGGACATATGTCTAATTGTGTTCTCAATGAATGCATTTGGATAGCGATTAGCGGATAGTATTTCTTTAATGTGAGAAATCTGTGTTGTTTTTGGGAGTTTATTGGTACATATCTTGCTAGTTCTAGTGATCAGTGATCAGATAACTGTTCCCTTCACACCGATTGGATGCGTCGAGTTGAAGTTGAGATATCGACCACAATAGGTTGGTTTGCGGTACACAGGAACCTGAAATCTCTGTTCCTCGTCCACTTTGACTAGACAGTTTGGAAAATCAAATTTAGCTCTTATTGGTTTCAGTTTCCAACGTGAATACGATGCCGTTAAACTTTGAGATAAGAAACCGTGTGAATTTGTCACGGGTGGTCCGTTTCATGATTACGAATGCGTCATGTACATATCGTCCCGAAATCCATGGAGGGCAGATAAATTCATTCATAAACTGTGCTTCCACTTGTCCGAGTGAAAGGCTGGCTACTGTAAGTGCAACAGGGTAACCTATAACTACACCACAGGTATGTTTGTACAATGTTTCGTTGAATGTGAAGAAGGTTGAGTGCAAACAAAGTTGGAAACCAGATACAATTTCGGAGGATGGTAAATTAATGCGTGCACTAAGATAGTCATCACCTTCTAATAACTCGTAAACAAAATCAATGCTTTGTTTTACCGGTACACTGGTGTAAAAAGAGTCACATCGAAACTAAGAAAAGTGTTATCATTACGTGTCACGTTTTCGAGTTTTTTAACAAAATCAAAAGAATCTTTAACGTTACTTACCAACTTGTCTTGCAACGGTTTGATTATACAGCTGATGAACTTGACCAGGCTGTTTCTTTTGTACCGATGGTGTAGTCTTCAATAGGTCTTATAGGTATTCCAGTTTTATGTACTTTTGGAAGGCCACTGAATCGTGATGGACGGTTTCTTTTAGGAGTGAAAATGAACCAGGTAGACTGCCTAAGTTTTTATTTTACGCCCCAGTGGAACTTGCTAGTCTGTGCCTTGACTTCATTAAGAATTGCGTTGGTCCTTTGCCCACTTATCTCTTCATACGGTCCGGTAGCTAAGTGATCCAACACTTTCTTTTGGTAATCTTCTTGATTAAGAATCACAGTGACGTTGTTTTTATTGGCCTTAGTGACGTGAGTCAACTGTTGTTTCCTGATGACACCAAGAGCATTGACTAGGTTTGAAAAAGCTGACTGTTCTTTGCTGTGAAATGCTAGCAATTCTAAATCGCGCTTCATCTGCAATATCTGTGGCTAGTTTGCTTAGAGCAGGTTCACTTTTGGGAATTATATCCTTCGGCTCAAGTTGCTTCCGTTGGATGTTGAAAGTGAGTCCTTTTCGAAGCAGACTGATCTCGTTCATACTGAGTGTTCTCGATGAACGTTATCTGAAAGACGTTACATTAATGAACGTGAAGCTGAAAAAGCATCATTTAATCCTGTGAAAATAACACAACTTGCTATGCATCGACTTGTGTCTCAATCAGTTTATTTGTTTTCTCACACACTTATGGCATCCACTTCGCTCAGTACACACTGTGCAGTGCAGTTGAATTGCATCACTCCATATGCCGAGTAGTATGTTATGGAGTGAACCCTGGTGCCAACACCTCAGAATGGTCTCTTAAGTTTTCCTGGCACAACCTAGCTCAACTGACTTTTATGTGGGTGAGTGCGATTTTCATAGCTTTCCCACGTAGGTTTACAAATTGACCTGTATTCGTTCTTCTGCGGAACATTCCACCGAGCGTTAAGAGGCTCGAATTCTCGAGCGGACGCCTAATGAGTGGCAGTACAAATTGGTATAAGATTTATTCATTAAGCGATTCTCCATTTCTCTCCTGGATCATCTAGCAGACAAGTTGCCAAACCCCAAAACAACACATTTTAAGATATTCTGAACATGTGTGAAATAGCTAACTCCACTACGTTGTTTCGTGGTTTATGTCGATCTGATGTTTCACCAAAGCAAACTTGGCACTCTGGATCGGTGGGCCTGAAACAACTGCCTCAAGAAAAAGTAAAAACTTGACAAAGAACTGATGGAGTCATGGAGACTGCGCATTGACATTCTGAGTTTCGTGTAAGCTGTAACGGACGTTCAATGTAATCTGCTTGACTAGTATCGTTAAGGTACCGTTCAACTGAGATATATACGTCCGTAGCAAGTCTAGGTGCGTGAACACTAGGAGCTCTATCATATATATATATATATATATAGATGCCCTGCAGGAAGTCTGTGAGCGAGTGATCAACTTAACCGTTTATCTTTTCTGTTAATAAGTGCATAAGCTGCAGAAACAAACAAGCAGTTTTTGTCTTTAGAACATTACTCGGCTGTAATATCGAGTATTCCAGCCTGACAATGCAATGAAGATTGTTGATGGTGGTCCACCCAAACAGTGCTATTGTTACTTATTCCATCAAGATGACTTCAACATTGGTTTGGGCTAGTGTGCACACGGACAAGCGTTAAATATACACACTTTTTCGTACGGATGGTTGGAGATGAGAGGTGTAGTACCGTACTAAAGTCCTGAACATATGTTTCGACACGGCATGTCGATTATGAGGGTCTCCAGTGTATGCAAAATCGCTCACTGATGGTTAATTTTCAAAATTATTCTCTTGTTGGAAGTGGTCAGTTCGGAGAAAAAAGCTATCTAGTAAATTGTTGTACACCCCAAGTATCCCTTCGGTGTTGTGTTTATCAGCATAATGATAATTAATTCCTAAACCGTTTAACCATCTAGGGGGTAAACGGTGCAGGTTTTAATAGTATAGTAGCGTGCATTGCGACAGCATAACCGATTGTTGTTGTATTAAGTAGTCTATGTAGTTGAACTCATAATTATAGGCGAACTTCACTAGAATATTAAACAGGACAGTATCCATCTCTCTTGGCTGGGGATGGAGGTTGATTTAGAGACCTCATCCGGCGTTTTGATCAGACAGTTTGGGCTGCAAGCAGCTAACGAAGCATGAAGTACATTGTTTTTTATCCCGTAACCAGAGTTTCAATTCTTGTTGCTTTTGGTAGTTCCACCCAATACTTGTTACGTGTTAAAGGTACGGCAAATCTAACCCTAAGAACATGAATCCAGAATCACATTTGTTGTATTTTGTTATTCACGAGATACAGATTTCGTGCATATTCAAGTACATTCTTCCCGCCGAACAAGTATGGTGGTGTTAGCGAACAACACCGAATCCATCAAGAACGCAATAATTAGCTAACCGCTGTGTTGTAAGACAACAAACTTGTGTGTATGATGACTTAAGCCAT
The DNA here is from genome assembly GCA_014338405.1 of Paragonimus skrjabini miyazakii. Lineage (NCBI taxonomy): Eukaryota > Metazoa > Platyhelminthes > Trematoda > Plagiorchiida > Troglotrematidae > Paragonimus > Paragonimus skrjabini miyazakii. The sequence continues at coordinate 83,097 of JTDE01021386.1, read as the reverse complement.
GATCATGGAATCCTACTCGTATGAAAAAATAGACCAGTAAGATGCTGAGTAGCTTAACTGAATGACTAATGCAAGCATGAACGATCAGGCGAACACTGTCAATACAAGGTCGCACTCATCATCATCCACTTGGAATGTGTTATATCACTGAACAGGCTGATTTGATCAACCCAGTAGGCATGTGATCTCTCGTGTATCACTACGGGTGGTTGTAATGCTATGGACACCAGATCTCTGTGTCGCTGGAGTGATTTGTCGATATAGCCGGGCTGTGCGCTATACTGGGTTGAGGATGGCTTATCCGATGGCAGTTTCCCCATCTGCGGTTACTAGCGTTTGATAACGTGAGTCAGTTTCAAAGGTGACAGCGCTGAAAAATCCGTTTACCTCTTACGGTTAACAAGCTATGTGTAGTCGCCAGGTAAATTAAAAGGATGACATTCCCTCTGAATAACAGTCGCCATTTGGTGCTAAACTTGAGAGCCGTCGATGGTTTCAGGCGAATTGCCCGTCAATACCGTAATTGACAGTTGCTTCAACATATCACTACTACAGAGGACTTAAACGTAAGTGAGTACTGATAAACGGTTTACTATACCGTTCCAGGTAAATTTAATGTATTACAAGCGAAATTCGACCACTGATCTCAGACAGATTTCCAGAATGATCCTTCCAACAGGATATGTTTAACGCATTGGTAGACGTCCGTTAGAACCTTCGACTGATTATTTCGTGCCCTTCATGTAACAGTCTTTTATTGTCATTAATGGCGTAGACAAACATGGTGACTTTAGCAGGCTACAATGGCAGTAATTGTATATCTGTTAACAACAATATCGTTTTTATAGTAATTGTAAACTTTATAGCACGACGTCCGTAGAGCCGAATGTGAATGGTGCTACTGAACTTGATCTGTTGAAGCAATCGCTGTTGATGGCACAGCTCCTAGTACCGTGTGTTGAAATCTTACAATTTCCGGAAATAAAACGTCGATGACACCACGCAGTCCCACTCTTACTGAATTTCCATGGATTATATTTTTGGCCAGAAGTGGCAGTAAAGTGAGAAAACTCAAATCCCGAAGAATAATCTTTTCTATTGGTTGGCTGGGCTCTGCTTTTCGTTTATTCTATTGCATGACATTCGGAAACAACTTGTTTCACCCGGATGCTCTTTATGACAAATTCATTACACCGTCTAAATCGTATTCCGTCATTTTGTTGGCATCCCAGTTTGCTCGATTGACCGAGATTGATTGATTGTAACCTTCCGTGATTTCGTATCAGTAAGTTCGTTCAGTTCAATTTCTTTACACCCGGGATAAAGGAGCATTATAACCTGTCATGTGAACTAGGAGAGAATGCATATCTGGTGTCTGGAGATTGAGTTCAAAAACGAGTAGATTAAAAATTCTTTACACAAAGGTTTATCTGGAAACAGTAACTACCGGGATTACCGGTTGTATTGTAGGTTGTAACACGTGCAGAACTGTGTTCAACATGCGAATTAATCAAGGAAAATCAACAAAGGATAATACTTTTTTCGCGATAATTATAACATTTCACAGTGTGTTTGACAGGAATTAACATTAGCAGTTACCTAATGTTTTTGTTTTTTAAATATTATCAAGAGAACGCCCAGATTGTAATTGTGAAGTTTCTGTCAGTACGGAGTATTGACCTAATTCCTTAGATTGACCACTAATTTCCGTTCTTATTCTCCCTACCACACATACACACTGGATTCTGGGTCACGTTGAAAGCTTTTTCCTGCAAAAGCGCTTTCCGAATATGATTATCTGTAGCCTGTACACTGATTCGTAGCGTCAACATTGAATTATCCATTTTCTTTGGAGTAGTAGATATGTGCTTTAAGAACTGATCTAAGTGTATGTCAAAACAATTCAGTGGCTGATCGACTTCCTGATGCAACCGAAGGAAATGTACAAATCAGCGAGTACTTATTTGCGTACCCGAAATTCGATTGAGAACAGTGGGGCCTTTTGACAGTGAAGAGTCCTTTTGAAGATTCAAAGCATGGAAGAGGCGTTTTCCCTGTTGTCTCGTGAGTTAACGCAGTAAATTCGGCTATGCATTCTCACTGTGAGTAGTGATCAATCTGAGAAGCGGTTGTAAACTAGTGTAGTTGGTGAACGCTATCTTCCATCCAGTCTAAGCGTCAGCAGAAATTTGAGCATTGCAGTCTCGTGGCCTCTGTTTTTTGTTAGTGTGATTTCGATTACAACACTCCTGAGGAAGGCCGCCCGGGGTGGTTGGAACGTAGAGCATTACAACTTGCTCATAACGTTGTGTTATCCCCAATCCATTTCTCAATAACATGTTAATCACGACGCCCAAACTGTTTGACTTCATTCGTACAAAATTCCCCTAAGTGTTGCATTTTGCTGTTGAGACAATCGTTCAGTAATGACACACTTGATATCCGCATTCAGACTGCTCTCTTCTCGCATTCGAGTGCACCGAACGAACATTCACTGTAAACCTGGGTAGTTATGGGAATCTTTTACTAGGCAGTACAACTAAGACAATGGAACTTGTATGCGAATTCTGGAGCTGTTCTCTCTGAGACGAGACACTTCTGTCTTATGAATACCTTCATTAGCGATGACCTTTTGCATTAGGATCTGCCCTTTTAGAAGCAAACTCTTCAGAATCACACGTAAAGCACTGCTAAAGAATTTAAGTAGTATCGGCACCCTTCGAAGTAACAATGCAGCAGCCTCATTGGGCCAACTCCTGCTTGTTTGCTCACAGACTGCAAGGTTGTTCATTACAATACCTTTAACCATTCATGGTGAACAACCCCGCTAGTGTAACGAGCTAAAATCCGTTTTTCATCCGATGCGGAAACCTATCCTCATGGTAGTTTCAGTTGACCAGAAAAATGAGCATGATTCAACAGGTCTTTGCACCCTGAACCAGGTAAACAATGCACGGTAGGTTTGGCGTGGGTTTGTGTGAAAGCTCTTGTTTTTGGTAGGTCTGATTTGGTTGAATGCACGTTACATCAACGTCCATCAAGAACCACTGTGATGCGTGGGAAATGCCCTTCTGTGATGACCGACAAATATGATCGCTTTGAAACAATGTTGTCCTCGAATAAATCTGAAAAACAGCAATCGTCATGTTAGATGAATGTTTAGGCACCATCTCGTTCACTGTTTTCAATCACATACGCAAAATTATGTACACATCTTTGGAAGTGTGGGCGGGCAATATTTTTCAAAATGACCAATCAGCATTCGGACATGTGATCGAAAATAATGGAGTTGTAAGCTGGAAACAAGGCATCAGGATTAGGAAGAACATTCACTCTATGTAACGTAACCAAGGTTCACCAACATCTGTTTCTGTACCTATAAGGACGATTTTATATGATGCATAGCAGGCGCTTCGAAAAAAGCCAAAGTGTGTTTGTCCCTTGTCTGACAGATAACACGGAGTGCTTCAACAGAGTCTACTCAATGGCCAGGTTCCTGCAGATGTTCCGTGAATGCAGTCTTTGCAGTTCCACTTTTGGAATGAGGTATCATCATCAACATCATAGCAGTCATGAGCCTGACCACAAGGTGGCATGAGGTATGACTTCGGGTGTTCCAGTCTTTTTGCATTTAAAGCAATACATACCACATAATCTTGCGTGTGTGCTGCTTAAATGAGATTGTTGTTTATAAACGAACTGGGTTTCTCTCTTTATTCGCATCTCGACGATCAAATGACAGAAAGATTTTTAATCACTACTCGTTCCTTCACACTTTGATTCTGTCGTTCATTACCCCTTTCCACTCGCCCGATTGTTGAATTGGCCTACATTCAACGTATATGATAGCAGCATTCTGCCCATAGAATGGCATTCGACGGTTCATATCCTTCTGCTCATTCTCAATCCATCGACCACGGTCAGACCGTGCGTCATAACCACAAGCGCCGCATAATGTTAGGTCGACGTTGCCGTACGAAATTATCCCGATCCTACCAACAAGAGGAGACTACATCCCAACCTCCGAACTTCAGTGTTGCCGTTTCGGAGGTTCCTCCAGGCGGTTCGTTTCAGTTCGCTGGCATGAGCAATCCTCGAGTGACGGAGGCAGCAAGTACGACCACGGTACTCACACCCAACCACCCACCTTCATCGTCCCCTTTGCCGACGGAATTGAATATCAGGCAGAAAAAACATAGACAGGTGTGTTGAATGTTTTGTTCGCCTGTTCCGCATGTTACCATCTGGCTGGTATCGGCCCCAAAGTTTTAAAATTTTATAGGACCGGTTTTCTTGGCTGCTATGTTAATTGAAACGAGTTAAGACCCTTAATACATATTACTTGAGGGATTTTTCAAACAGGCTTGTAATATTACATATTCATGTATTTGCCAACTACTACCCGTTGGGTATGCTCCCAAGCTCCCGACTACTTTCCCCAGTCGCTCTACCTCAACCTGTTTTTTTTCATATCGGTTCATGGTTTCACGAGTAAAATCAAGTTGTGTCACTGTCTTTTCTCTCCGGTTTATACCATCGAATCTGAATTTGTTATGTGGTCTGACACTTTCTTGTAATCCAACCGATTATAGTAGAGGAAAGCTATCTCTGTTACCGTTCGTTTGAGTGAAGACAGCCAAGTCAATTCAAAGGAGTGTACAGCGCCTTTTTGGTTTAAATGTTTCTCTTATTGATCTTTGTATTCACTTCGGAACAATTCAAGGTTGGAAAAATTGAACTGTCAAGCGTTGTGACCACAACTCTAAAACCGATTAAACAGGAAAAAACGGTGGATCCAGCAAGGTGGAAGGTTTACGTAATGCATGTGGCATTGGACATTAAGATCAAGACAAAGGAGTACTCCATTAGAAACGATGACTGAGTCGAGTTTTTATAAATTAAACTTTATCTACTGGAATGCACTGTTCATGAAGCCGTGTTCTAGTTCCTCCTCTCAAGCATTTATCATGGTTTTTGTTTCGGTTCTAGGCATTAAAACATCTGCACCAAGCTGTTAACTGTTCACTACAACTTGTTAGATGGGCGTGGTGATCAGTCTCATTTCACCTTACTGTGAGCCTGATATTCACATGCATAGGCATAAGACTTATGATGAGGTTTTCCGAGTTTTGGAACGTTTTAATTCTATTTTACTTCAAGCCATTTATCTTTTTCGGTTAACTTTTAACGTTTTGTGATTACTGTTTGTCTAAGTAGCTTGACACATACATGAGTGATCTACAGATCTTGACTGGAATTGGTGAAGACAAAAAAAAGAAAAGTAATTCCCTGGCATTTGTTTTTCACTAAATTTTCAAGAATTTAACTATAATCCCTGTTTAGTGCCTTTTCCTATTGTGTTTGCACACTACAGCCCTTCAAGCTGTTTGCTCGTAAGAAATCATCCAGGTCGATGACATTATCTACCGTGGCCAATTTATCCTCGATTCCTGAAGTGACTCCACAATCCCCATCCACCCTACAGACGGATGGTTTGTCTGATGTGTGCGTTGATGGAGATACTGTTACAAAATCAGGATACAGTGGTCAACCTCCCACACAAATCAGTAATAACAATGGGTATTCGGATAACGTGCCGACTAAAACTTTGACAAGTGAGTTTCATCCCTTGTTTATGAACGCTGTAATGTTGACATCATATACATCATTTCATCGACCTCTTTTAATCAAACATTTTAAACCATAAGTAAACATGCAAATACTCCAATTCATACATTCAGCATATTGAAGTTTGTTTGATGAGCGGCCAGTTTTCATTTGCGGAAGCGGGTTTGTTGAGTGATTGACCAATGAGTACGGAAACGTAATAGACAACCAATAAGCCTAGATGTACTAGTAACAATTGCCCTAGCAAATGAGGCCGACTTTATCTGCACGTTACTGAGTGATGCAGTCAATGGGGTAAGTCTTCAGTATATACAGTAGTACTAAACACAAGAGTGATGTGAGTATAGAATATGGGTGAAACGACCTGAAGTTCTATCCGCCATCCTCAAGTCACTTTTTTCATGCAAATCTGGGACTTGCAATGCTAATGCTGCAGTTTTCAACGCCAGCTGAACAGTTGCGTTCTCGTATCTTATGTATTTGAGCTCGCTTTAGTTTAGATTAACTATGCCCGTTTACCATTTACTACGATCACGGGTTTGAGCTCAGTCCACGTCACTTCTCCTGGTTATGTATGGACTGCCTGACCTGCATATGACCTTGCATATTGCGTGGTATCGAACATATTGTCGTGTAGCATCCGTAGTAAACATCACGTAGAAGGGGCTAATTGATATCTGGATATTACAACCAACAGGCACGTCGTAAACTGTTACAAGCTGGAATGCTTATTCCGATTGCATCTGTCGGTATGTTCAAAATTGGTCACAAGGCAGACATCTTCAATACATTTAGCCTTACGTTCAGTGCCACAGAGGGACGCATCCTGTCATTCGCTTAGGCTTTGTCGATCAACCGTATCAACCCCTTTGCATGCCGACGTTATCACTCTTCAGTTACCCCTCTCAGGACATGGCACGACAATGAAGACTTACTGATAGGTGTCCATCTGTGTGCGTACATACACCACTGTGCCCATTGTATTTCATACTTCAGTTGCACATATTTATTTGTGAAATATTGAAGTGGGAGACCTAGCACCAGTTACGTCTGGTGAAGATTCTGCTATTATTTCTATGCACCGGTACTTCATTGAATTTCGGTCAGATGATATCCAACTGTAATAACCTCGCTTACACATCACAGGTCACAATAACCGTATCGAATTGTTTTTTTTTTCTCGGTAAGTTTTATTCCGAGATCGTTTGCTTGGGAATTTCATGTTTCCATAATTTACAAATAGAATCGATCTGATACAGTCGCGATCGCTGCCCTGCCCTGATCAGACTGCGTGCTTCATCATTCCGTCTGCATGTTTCTTTCGTTTGTCTCGATCTGCCATAACTCGATACAACAAAATCAAGAACCACACTTTCGGACCTCCCTTCTTATCTCTTACTTGATCGGTTGATTGACTAGCCCGTGGGGTGCACGCGCTTCGTTGTGTAATACCTTTGTTCGGACGTATCATCAGATCCTTGTTCTATGTTTGACGTTGGTCACGCACGGCTGTCTTTACGGATTAGGACAATTAACTAGGACTGATGAGACTATGAGTCGTGGAGGCAAGCTTTTCGTAAAACGGCTGTTGTAATCTATCGTTCTAATCTTGTCCTGAATCAACGAATGAGTCGTTAGTATGACCGTGTTCTGTCATCTCGAAATAAGTCTATGCTTTATGGTTATTGCTTTCTCAGATTGATTACTGTCTGTGTATGAGGCAACGTGCACATCGGAAAGTACAGTGCACACTGGTGTGATTTGTCAACATCTGGTCATTTCGGGTGCATTTTATTCACATCAAGTTTACCTAGTGACGGCCCCACAACAGTTCAAAATAACGATGATGCAATGTCTTATAAAGCTCCTCTTCCGATCAAACTCCAACGATTAGCGCCCTCTCCGTTTGAACATTTGAGACGTTGACAGGCCACATACCTCAACTGTTACTTATCGTAGTCTTCTTACGACCAGTTCTCAGTGCTTCGATCTGTAACACGAAGGTTGCTCACTGGAATGCTTCCCGATTTCCTCTACCTGATGGGCTCACGCAACACTTATTTCATGTGTGTAGCCAAAAATTGTCTATAAGACGGCGCACGAGGATTATTTACTTCTCTTTTGGTGCTTGCATTGTATCACGTCTGTTATCAAAGTTCGTTATTTCAAATTTACTTTGAGTGCACTGTGCTTTTTTACTTGGTTCAGTTGCCCGATCCCTTTAGCTGCCGTACGTTCCAACCATTTTGTCGACGAAAACATCCTTTAAACGGAATTCAGTTTATTTCGGATTCTTTTTAATAATTCAGAGGATTTATTTCGCTGTGCAGATTTAGTATGCGTTGAGATCCGACATCTGATGAGTCAGTTTTAGGTAGTTAGGTATGCGTCAATAATTTTCGTTGAGTGTATTTCAATGTACAAACTGCACAACCTACAAATCAGCGCTTCCGACTCAATATTTCCTGGTAATCGTCTATCATTGCCACACCGAGACACTAACTTTATGGTTTAACCTACCGTGACGGAAATTGACTACGCAGTTTTCGAAAACCCAGTTCCTACGGAACCTTTTAAGTTCAAAGTATGCAAGTCTTAGATCTCTGTCCAATGTGGGCTTGAGATTTGCATTTTTTCTCATTCAGTTTTAATGTGTTCTTGTAGTGACGACCCACTGAAATCGCCCATTCTCGTTAACAGTAAACCCTCTTTCCATCAGTATTCATGACTCTGCTTTTGGTTGTTTGGGTGCTCGGTATAGTTTATATGACTGTTATCTTAACACATTACTTCTCCTGACGTTGTTCATGATTCACCTGCGTACAATCTCTCTCGACGTTTTGTGTTGCCACGGTTCACGAATCTTTAGTTTTGTTCATCCGTTTTTATTTGTCCCTTTTAAATCATCTAGAGATTGGTCACTACAAGGGTGGTTGTTGTGATGCTGAAAATCCCAGCTCTCTGGTTCAGCGTAGACGAATTTTAAACCTCTCATAAATGTCTTCGAACTGATCCAGTGACAACAATGTCGATTTTGAATGATGATGATGGCCACGGCTCCGAGCCTTGGCTTGAGTAGCTTGACGTCATCCGGTATATCTCACTACTGCTACTGTCTTGTGGTATACCTATCACCTGGATAAAATCTACATGCTATCTGACTATCATTGAATTACTAAGCTCACTTAGAGTTTCACCGTTAGCAATAGATGTCCAATGCGTGGTCGTCAGAAGGGGTTTGACTTTTCTGCTAGTCGTTGGTTTAAATCAACCATTTCCACCGGGACGGTCGAAACTGTCATGCTTCCCTGGGTGCGTTACTCACGAAAATCCAATTGTCTTATTGATATCTAATACTTTTGTTATTCCCACTTCGCCGATATTCTACACAACACACGCTGATGGACTGTTCAAACGGATTGCACTATCTTGTCTTCACTTTTGCACGAACTCAAACGTATAATGAAAGGCAGATGTTGTGACTTTGGTATCCATCAATTGCGTGGAAGTCGCTGAATGCGAGTGGGGTGAATCATCTTACGCTTATGTAGTTGCTTGATCACGTAATTCTACTTGAACTTTACAGGCATTCCCGACGGCCATTTATTCATATTATCCCTGTTTCCTGTTTTTTTTTTGCGTGCACATTCATGAGGAGGGTTGAGCTGGTTCTCCGTGTAATCTTATTCTACGTACTCCTTGTAATGACATTGAACTGGAACGGATTCGTGATTAGAGAAAGTTCAACCACACACAGTTCATGCCAAGCTGGTGCAGACGGAATTTCGGTAGATCGGCGCCAGCCAATGGAAAACGGCGGGTAGCTGATAAATCGGGCTTGTTTGTAAGTAATGGTTATTAAAATACGTTGTTTGAACGCGTGTAAGTTTCGAATAAACGAGGTGGTTGGGGCAAGACCGCATGAACGTAGTAACGAATTGGCCAATCAAAGCGCAAAAACGCTTGTCGCCCAATAGTAATCTCAAACATTGTTTTTTCTCTATAAAAGGGTGCTGTGTTTTTCCAGTAGGTTGCTTAGTTCCGCTCATACCACTTTTCTGGTCTTCTCAATTTTTTAGTTCAGTACGCGACATCTCTGTCGGCACCGACCTTTTTCTCATTAGGTGCTTTTGTTTATGCTTGAGTTGGCACTCAGCTTGTTTTCAGACGCGTGTGCTGCAATAATGGTGCCGATGACTGAATTGCCGAATCAAACGTACTATTAACAAGTGCTGATTCGTTTAAGTTGAAAACACCATATAGCTGAATTTGAATTGGTACCTTTGATGCAGAGGCCCGAGGCTAGAGAAGTTGTTATAGGACAACTATGGCATCTGAAGCTAGTGACTCAAGGTCTGCTTGTTTCAGTGCGGGTACATGTCGTCCTATCTCACCATTGTAGGCGAGGTGTCTGAATGTTCCAACCTAAACGCGTAACAGTGGCGCAGCAGGACAGAGAGCGGAGACAGAAGCATACCGGTGTTCCGAAATCATACGACGCGTTTCCATTGAGTCCAACCAGTCAACACTGACCATGTATCACCGAAGTACGTTTGTGTCCACCTCAAAAGATGTTCCGTTGTGCCACAGTGATCAGCTTATTACGAACAGCCCCGTAGGGCCATTGCATAGGTACTCAACACACATGGTGCACAAACGGTCACACCGATGTCTGTTCACGTGGCTGACCTCAAGTCGTTCTATGAAACTCCTGGTCATATGGATTTTCCCGATGGATAACACCGAGTAGTTTGTTAACGGATCTAAAAATTGAATTCTTTTGGTATGTACCTCGTTAATGGATGTTGGTTAGTTGTTACTTTGAGGAAATTTCTGAGTGCCTTCACAAACACATGGGAATCTTACTCTTGAAATTGTCCGTCATTAACGTTTCCTTCTTTGAGGAAGATGATTGACAAGGCTGTTACTCACTGCGCCTATCTTTTTCATAGCATGTAACCTTTTCACTCGTGTTGTTTACCCTTGGATTTGTACTTTCCACAGCACATGCCCATTGCCCCGTTACAAGGCGGTTCAGCGTACAGCTGTACAACACCACGCCTAGTATTAGGGTATGCCCAGTGTAGCACGCCCAGCAATGGATGGCTATAACTACATTGAACCGAATGAGTCATCGTTTCAGAACCAAGTGATAGGTGCATATTATACTGAACGGATGACTGATCGCTGCAATGGAGTTTGCGCTGTCCTTTCCCGGTTCGAGTGGCTGGATCACTTTTTGGATAGGGTCAGGTGAAACTGTCACAATTGATGCAGATAACTTTTCATCGTCCCTCAAGTTTGACCCTATTTTTTGTTTGTAAACGCTTGGCTATAAACAACAAATTCCGGCTGGGGAGAGTCCGTTTTTATTGAGTTAATTCCATGTTATTTTTCCTTCTTGAAGCAGTTTTCTTGTTTTCTGATTACGGATTATGAGCTAGGCTGATTCGTTTTGGGTAGATGGAACCAAACAGGTGAGTAGCTTTGTTTGGTTATTGAATTCTCTCTTCCAGTCAGAATACCAATTTGAATGTAACTCATCCATTTCTTCAGAAATTCACTTCACGACAAAATTAAACGGTCGCCCTACTTTACAGTAGAATCTTGTTTATCATTAAGTTATCAGCTCACGTGTTTCTGACAAACGAACAAATCTTATTGGTAAGCGGTAGACGGATTGCTTTGGCAAACATTTTCAGCCACCCTCTGCGTAATAATTCTGTATTGCTGGTTTTAGCTTCAACACTTGTAAACATCGGTTGGACACACTTTCGACGAGGTGTACACCTGGTCAACTTTTTTTTGTACTGGACAAGTTACTAAGCTCCATAAATTTTCTGTAAGGTTGAGGTTAGGACTACAGTCTATTCAGTCCATAGTATAAATCCTTCAAAGTAGCTAAGTCGTCGTGGTGTATGAAGTGTGCTATGTTGGTGGAATATCACAGACCTTTTTATACGTGAAGGATGGCAGAAAGTTTTTTCAGCTTCTGACGGTACGCATGGGCCTCTCGGTTACCGTCTGACGATATTGTCTGATCCCTAACTCTGAGGGTTTAAATGTTATTCATATGGTGGCATACATGTACTGTTTATGCGTCGGCTATGGCACACTTCTTCCTTCAAAAAGTCTTGTCAGTAGTATTTGCATCTCACCTGTCTAGATATTTCTCTCATCACTTAGACGAATGAAATGTAATTGATGAGTTCAAAAAGCGTACTTTTCACTCCATTGTGAGCAGTGCTGCATCTGAAGATGATTCAGCAGCTCGATTTCGTTCATTTTAATCTATTTCAATTATAAAACTTTGTTTACGATCCTGACTTAAGCTCTGAAACAGTTTTAGTCGCACTGAAAGCCAACCATAGTGATCCTCGTTTTTGTTTTGGTAAGGTTTATTGCTCCCGTCGCTTTACCTGCACAATGCTATTTGGTCTTCTCATTTAGCATGCACCCTTCTCTTCAAACTTCTGAAGTCTCTTTGTCAATCTCTCATATGCTCAGTTGCCCCTGTTGAAGCGCCAAACTGTTTGCCTTCTCCAAATCGGTCAATTTGCTCCTTCATGACATTATATAGACAGATTAAGTTCAGAATGAAGTGGTAGTCTCACCCAGCCGTTGTGAGTTTTCACCCAAACCATTATCAAGCGACCCGGCAATTACAGTGCGGTCTGTGTGATGGCGCACACCTAACCCACCACGAACCTGACGTCTGTGTGTGTGTGTGTGTGTACAATGTTCGCCAATGCTTCAGCTTGATAACACCATAAGGACCTGTGATGGCTGTGTGATTTCATCGCGGCTGTTAATCACATTTTTGTGGTTCAATCATTCCCCATAAACGTTACCTAACCAAAACTCAGCTTATTGCTCCCCAACACATTGTGCACCCCTGAGTTTTGTCACTTTGTTCACTGTCTTGCAGCTTGCTAGCGTCATCTATCCAAACCGTTTAGTTCAGTTCATTGAGTAACAGTTATCAGTACATCTTTAACACCGACCCCTGAGAGTAATCACGCGCGATCCTTGCGTCGGTCCATAAAGAAGTTTTAATGTGAACAGAAGCGATGAAGTAATGATTCCCATTCAGACTGTCGAATACACTATCCATTTACAGTGCAGTTGTGTGCGCTTTATCTTTCACAACGCTCTGAACGGGTTCGATGGATCGGATTGCGTCTGATTGTTCCCCACACTTCATTGACAAACAATCAGTCCCGTTCAGTCCGGTGGTCGTTCTTAGTGGACGAAATAACTCGTGATCCGTCAATCAGTGGTACTCTGTCTGTGTTTGATCATGTGTTACTGAAGCAGTAATTAACGCGTGCATTCGATTATTGAATTCGTTCCCAATAGATCACGTGCACATAACTGCATATGCTCTCATCATTATAGCCAGTCGCCTAGATCTTTAATACTGAACTCACCAACACTCAACGAATCACACTAATTCTGTAATATTCTGGCCGTAATTTCTGAAGGAAACAATTATTTTCGTGTAAGCAGAATCCCTTATGATAGACATGCACATGTAATGATTGAATACAACATATGGTTGGAAATTTCTCAGGCTGACTTGGATGTGCTTCACCTGGATTTAGATTTTAACGTGCCCCCTCAAAGATGGGATGGTTTGTGCTGAATAGTTGAAATGAGAATTCTACATACTGACCGACCACTTTTAGGTGCTGCAAAGGCAGATTTCATTCTAAAGTTTTCTGTTCTATCCACAGCCGTATTCTTCCTAACCTGGCCGGATCATATGCAACACATTTCGATGCACAATTTTTAATCGCTTTAAGGAAAGTAGTAAATGTGTCGGGTGGTCGTGAAAGCACCTCATCAGGTATTGTTGTTCAGAAGAGTATGTTTATATAATCCACGATCAGATTTTTGCGTTAACTGAATGTGATGAGGTCAAGGTTGAGGCGGGCCTCTAACAGGTCCTAATATTTTTGGTGCGTGTTCCAATGGGAACGGTTGTTTTGTTAGTGTATTTTAATTAACTGCAACACTTTTCATAACTATTTCCTGTTCAATTTACAGCTCAGTGACAAATTTCCCACTCAATATACACAAAATAACCACTCACTTCACATTAATTTGTTTTCACGTTCGCTGTTCATTGCATTCGCTGTTTAGTACTGAGTAACTCCAATGTGGTTGTTAATGACGAATTTCACATTCCTTTTCACATCGGTTGCAAGTTCGTTGGTAGAAGCTGTAACGGCGAGTTGCACATCTGTGCGCTCAGATCAGTGCTCACATCTTGATAAACTCATCGAAATCTAATTATTCTCACACAAGCTCAGCTGGATTAGGGAGACTTCGGCAGCCACCACAAATTAGGAGGCCGGCCCGTCTATTTTGAGACCATCGACATGTTCTTGTTACGGTTGTTGTTACAAGTGAAATTAGCCAGCAGGTCAACAGCTACATACGGTTGCTCAATCAGTCAGGCCATCATCATCATAGACAGCAATATATCAGCGGTTCACATTGATGATTACCTGCCACACAACTACGAAGAAAACCCCGTATAGGAAGAAAGAAAAGAAAAAGGTGGAGACGAGAAGGGGCATAATTACCAGGAAAAAATAACTACGTCTATATTCAAATATACAACATCAAGGCGTTTACACCTTGCAAACAAACAACTGAGCTGTAGGTGAAATTAAGGCGTCACCAGCATGACAACTTCCTTACGGCTTTCACTGTCCCGCGTCATTAATTACACTCCCTTCACAGACAACTCGGCCAAACAACAACATTCACACCACTGAGCTCGGTTGACCGCCATCTCACTTAACGTCTTCAACCACCGACTCTGTGAGTCGCGAGGGCTCCAGCCCGGAATACGAACTCGATCTAAAGTAGCCAACCCCTTCGTGAACGATTTCATTAGTCTACGCTAGGTCATCATCTGTCTACCTCGTACATTGCGCCAATCGACCGCAGTGTCGGCAAATAGTGCTTGGTGTGGCAGACGACTAGCTGGCATCCTAAGTACATGACCTAACCATCTCAGTCTCTAGTAATGTAAAGATTGAACAAGGGAATTCGTTTGACAATCACTACCAAATGCCCGCTTCCTGACCTCCTCGTCGTTTACTCGTTAGTGCAACCCGATACGAGCGATTGAACGCAGACATCGGTGATCAAATATCCGCAGACGGTTCACGTCTTCTACTCTGAGTGGCCATGTTTCGTTGCCGTGACGTAATGCAACCCTCACTGTCATCTCACATACGCGACCTGTAGGTATCAGAGAGATACCTGTCTGTCACCAGCGGTGCCCCCAGATTAATGAACACCACCCAAGTCATAGAGACGCACTTCTGTTTCATTTCCTACACCTCCACTGCCCCTCATGTAACTTCCTATATACACAAATCGATCGACAGCCTCCATGACTTCAATACCTAACACTGAATGTACGTAACCACAACAATCTTGTAGAAGCACTTTGCACTTTGAGGCTGCAAAGTACATTACAAAGTGTTTAGCAGAATGCGAAATAACGTTTAACGTTGTCTGTGCTGCTTGGGAAGTGTTAAACAATCACAGCTTGTCGTCAGCATAATCAAGATTAGTATTCCACTAGGTAGGAGGTCCATGCCGGCAACTTGTGACCGTCGGAGGTAACCCTCTATGATTTTATCTATGACGAAATTGAACAGAAACTGGTGAAAGGAGATAGCCTTGGCGTACACTGCTCCTTGTGCTGAAACTGTCAAACAGTTCACCGTAAACCCTAACCTGAGCTGAAATATTGGAATACAGCACCGACAGTACGTTCACATACTTGGTCGGTACACCCGTGCATTCATGCGACTCTAAAAATGTAAGTCGATGCACCGAATCGAACGCACCTTTATAGTCGATAAATACGGTGATTGTTGACCGGCGGTACACATGACGATGCTCCAAAATTTGGCGAAAAGTAAGAATTTGATCAATACATCCTCGCTTAGAACGAAACCCTGTTCGTTCTTCCTTAACGTTTGCCTCTCGAACTGCAGTGAAATGACGAAGTATAATGGATGCCATAACGCTGGTAATTATTGGGATCAAACTAATTCCCCTATGGTTTTCGTAAGAGCCCCGGACTCTTTTCTTGAATATGGGAGCTATTATCGAATGAGTCCTGCATGGAGAGATGGTCTCCGTCATCCACACAAGTTGGAACAATCGCGTCTGGGCATCTACTCACGCTTCCCTTCCTTCTTTGAAAAGTACCGGTACGAGTTCATCTGGGCCAGGAGTCGCATTACGTTTGAGAGTCGAAATGTAATAGCTGCCCTCAGTCTCATTGGGCGGTTCCAAACCTACTGCCCAGGGTGTTGCATTACAAGTTTGTGGTAATAACACAGTAGAAACAAGAGGCCAGCTAAAATGATCTCCAAAGTGTTCCGCCTGGCGTTCTAACCATCTGAATTTACTAAGGATCAGTGTGCTATCTGCCTCGCTGATAGTTTTAATGACAGACGGTCGCCTGGGATCAGTAGCACGGATAAGCTTAAGGAGTTTGCCGGTGCTCCATGATACAAAAGCGTTTTCTATTTCCTTATATTTCTCCATCAACCAAGCCTCAGGATGAGCGACTAGGCTACGTCTCAGTTTTCTACGGATATTTCTCACAAACTTGTTATATGGACTGCAAGGAGGAATGTTGCGTCTGACATTTAACGAGTGTAGGGGTGTTTTTGAATTCCACAGTTTGTTTAGTCCACAAACCACTGTGCTACATGCTACAGTACCTGCTTCATGAATAGCCTGTTCGACTTAAGTCCAACTGCTACTGGGATCTTTGAGGTAAGTTTAGTTAAGCTTGCATTGTAGGCTAGTTTAGTACTTATGCTTTGCTAATTGTATTGCTAGTTTCTCAATAACTGTTGTCGATTGGGTAACAGAAAGTGAGAACGAAGCGGCAACGCACCGACGCGTTATCTGAATCCGAGTATGTGTTCCAATAGGAACGACAGCTATGTGGTCTATCTGAGAGCAGTTCTGATTCGGAGAAGGTGAGCGCAAGATATAGCACTGACGTGCACGATGCGTAAAACTGGTGCTGGTTACAAATAGCTTGTGCTGCTTGCGCAGCTGTAACAGTCGCCCGCCGTCATCCGAGTGAGGTGATGCTATCCCAAACCTGCCATCCAAACGACACTAAACCTCACACAGGTAGTCGACCTAGGCGTTCATATCTCCGGTCATAATGACTATATCATAACCATATGGTGATCGAAAGTTTTGCCTCTAGAACTGGCTTTAGTGGAACATGAGAAGCGAACGGCACAAAGTCTACTGTTATCAGGAGTCCAATTTACCAGTTTATCTACGTAAGGCTGACCGGTAGCGGTGACCGTGGAGTCACTCGAAATGCATAACCAGTATCGGATAGACAGGGCGGGCGTTGTTGGTTCCATACCTTGACTACTGTTCTGGATTCTAGTCCCTGAAACACAATAGACATCGACATTTAACGAGTCTAACGTCCCTGTGAGAGTGACCCGTGGACCTCTGTGTTGGAGAGCGCGAACGTTGAGATCGTCTATATTAATTAGCATTCTAGGTCTAAGCACAAGGGACGAAGGATTCCTGAGACTGAGTGATAAGAGGTGGAACTTATCGACGCAGTGTTACTCTTATTAGCTATATCTGTTATGGGACCTGCAGAGTAATTTTCGTAAATGGGGACCAGGGAGGGCTTGAGAGCTAAATTTGATGAAACTGTAGGGGAGAGGTCAGCATTAGCATGTTTTCGCCTATCCACCCTGCTGTGTGCAGCAGATATGGCGACCCGGTTTATACTGCGAGACGGCCGATCCAGTGTGGAATTATTGATGTTGTGAGTATTCATGGTTGTGTGTAAGCTTAGATACTGCCAAAACTTTCGGTCGGAAAGCCTGTACCGCACGGCAGCGGGTACGTAGCAACTGACCAAAACTAGTACTCTTAACAGAAAAGGGTGTATGTAGTTCTCCAATCGCTAACCTGGAGGACCAGAAGATTGTTTTTTGTCAGACCTCTACCTGTTGGCCTGCCTGGTATGAGTGACTCTGTCGGTGTGGTGGCCACACCGTCCAGTTTAACCCAATAAGTCATCCTGATGCACAAGCCGTCACATCACGTCAAGGTCCAGTCTCGTTGTGACCGAGTCCTTCAGGTTCAAACCACTTATCTGATTTTGTTGTTTTGGAGGCAGTCATACTTATGGTTGGCAGGTGTATAGGCAGACTAGGCGATTACCACGATTATAGCACCACCCATCAAGAGACACGAATTTCGCTCGCATAAGCGTGTGTGTATATTCATCGAGATATAGAAAACTAATCCACCAGACAGTGCACGTAACGTACATGTCACGCTGAAGCAAGTGCTTGCACGTTTCCGCAGTTGGCGATCGGCGGGTTGATTTATAGACTAACAGTGATCCGCTACCGAAGAAGTCAATTGACAGTAGCTGTCATGTTTCGCCATCTCACAGTTTCCTTATTATGCGTGGTTCAAATAGACCTTGGAAAGCCCTGGATTAGTGGAGCAAGCAGAGACTGTCAGAAATCTGTTTTTTTTTTACTGGACAGTTGTCAATCGTCTCTTTGGTCAGTGGCCTTCCTTTCGTTCGTTTATCGTCTCGCATTGTTAGTTTTCCAAACAATGGTTCATGGTGGTTGAACAAATCCGGCAACCCAGCGTGTTAATTTGTTTAGACTTACGTCACCTCATTTCTCCATTTGCTGTAGTGGTATTTTCTATCTGTGCAGTGAAATAATGAAGCATTGGACACACCCAAAAGCATTCAACTCGGTCAGGATCGGTAGCAATCTGGTTACAGGCCGGTCGAACGTTTTGGTGATCTTACGTGATCATTATCTAAGCGTATTTACGTTATCTCTTTCAATCATTCACCGGCTGCGCGTCTCCCATGATACTTGAAAAGGACCACTTTTTCCTGTACTCTGTTATTATCAATTCTCATCTAGACATATTTAATCCGCACACCGTAATGTTTATTCGCTGCGGTTAGTTCTGTTTGATTGACCGTCTTTCGTGTATTTTGCTCTCAGTTTGACTGTCCACACGTGACCTCGTATACCGCGTAATGGACAACGTCAAAGTTCAGATACTGAATATATAACTTTGACTCAACGTGCTAGCATAGGTCCAAGGTCACATGATTGTTTGACATGTGGTCCGCTTGCCTTGTGGACGCAATCGTGTACCAGACGGGGGAAAAGTATGAGTTTTCAACGGCCGACTGTGCTCCGTCCACGACACAAATGCTGTGCTCTCAGTACGTCTCATTTGAGTGATAGGACGCACTGAATTGACATGTGGAACGGCGTGGTTCCTCAGGACTAAACGAGAACACTAACATGATTTGACTATTCGGTTAATTTTCAAAAGAATGTAAAAGGGACTTTTCTCTTATCCCAATTTACTTCATTAAAAAGTTAGGTGTACCGTTATGTTGATCACTAAAATGCATCAATTTTCCTGTTATCGTTCTTCCCCGTTTTCCGTCTGTATCCGGTCTGTCGATCCATGATCTTTCTTAACTATTAATACTACCTAATGAATGATTTGTTACACCTTTTCTAAAGGATTACACGTTGTCGGGCCGGTTGGTTGTCAGATTGCTGGATTGACTGATATTTGCATGCATCTGAACATTTCCTTCGTTTCCTTTGTATTTGCACTAGATATCTGTAGATGAAATTAACAAATGGTACCGTTAACAGTGCATCCTTTTTTCTCTTTTACTAAATGGTACATTTGTCAAGCAGATTGTCCATTTTGTTTTTAGATAAAGATACCCAGTATATAAATAGTAGAACAGTTTGTGGAGCCGAACCATCAATCGTGGTGTTACCAACCGATCCTCTTGATCACTTGATCTATAGCAATCACCTCTGAGAGACACGAAATTTGTTCGCTATCTGTCTGTGCCTCTGTACTTGGTCATCCGCAATCGACTGTTGGAGTTAGAGAAATGCCTTTTCGAACAATATTTTATGCATCGTTTCCCACAATGTTGGAGCGTACTTCCGTTCCTGATATAGATATTAAAGCAGCATACGAGACGACGCGTTGAGCTAACTGAAACATGCATACTATTCAAAAATATTTTAAACTTGGGTGTGTAAGAAGTCACAAACGTTTATAAACATGGGATTCTGACTTTCCAAGTGCAATTCTTCCACAGAAGGAAAGTAGCTGACTTCGATTCATGCGAGGGTTAATGACGTACGAGGACCGTAGACCTCTCAGGTACAAAACACGCAGAAATACTTAGGTGCTTACATAGATGGACATTTTCTAACTGTTAACGTGCTTTTTCTCCCTATCCTTTATATTCTGTCACCATCCTCCTTTTTTACTGCTGTTGGAGATTTCACTAGATTATTTTACTTGGATTCTTTCACAACCATTCTGTCAAATGAACTTTTCATTCCGTAAAGTTGCATGCGCAAACTACTAGCTGTTGTGTGACTATTATTTTAATGTATACTTTACCGACGTTGCACCGTGTCGTTCACATCCAAGTACGTTCGAGAGGTTGCATTTGATAAACGATTGATCGCTATCAAGAACTTTAAAATTAGTCATTTTGTGATTCGACTTGTCTTCTCTCTGTGCTATCCACATGAAGTTGGTGAATAAATGATTGCGTAGATGGACCATTGTTTGCTATCACGAGCTCTTTCATAAATACACTTTTTTTGTTATTCAATTCTTACTTCATCTAGTATACTGGAAACGTTCGGATACACACAAATAAACTGTCTAAATGTATGCACACCTCACCCTAACCCCACATGTTCTTTAAACTCAGGCGGATCGGATTATTATTCAAATTTATTCATTACCGAATCGGCTCCGAATGGACTTCTCTCACTATATATGTGTGCACGTGAATGTGTAGGTCGTTTATGAGAATCTAACTTAATGCGCTCGCGGTTGCGCTGGAGCTGAGCACTTGCGCTGGCTATTTTACTTTGACATAGTGTTGTTGTCGTCGAATGCGAGGACTTCTTCGTCATTGCTCACAACAACAACAAACTGAGCTTGTTCATGTTCATTTAACTTGATAAGTCCAAACAAACGTAGTTTTTTTGGATGGGCATCATGAAATGTTTACTACACAACAAATTTTCTATTGAGAGGAGTAGAGACTTGACCAGCTGACTTAATGATTCAATTTATGAGGCATTCAGCATCAATATTGTATAAAAAGAAATTGAACGCAAAGTCCGTAATTTGACGCCCCACGCGACTGTAAAGTAGCCGACCTAGATGGTACTGACAATGTGGTTAGTAGTATCGTTTACCTTTTGTATTTAGTTCACACTTTAATCTTTGACCTGCCGCTTGTGCCATGCACTATGCAGCTCTAAAATCTGATGCTCCTCCAACATTGTCACACTACTATCAGTCTCAGACAAACCAGTACGATCCTGGAGATTTCCAACTGGTTATTTTGTCAGAAATTTGTGAATTATTAAATAGACATACGTTTCTAAGACTAAGACAGTCCCTGTCGACTTGAACCACTTTTGGTTTCACTCAGACTTGAAGATTCTAATTATATGACCAAAGCGGGAACAGTTTTGTTCTACACCCGCGAAGCGTATCCGCTGGAGGCCGAAGTTGCTCAGTGTATTGTGATTTTTGATCATCGATGTTTCTGTTCAGTTACAGGAATCGAGTGACATCAATAAATAATTTGCAACGCAGTCGATCCCCTGGATCATTTGGTGGATTCCATATGAGACAGTGGGACGGGTGGGTAACCGAGTCCAAATGTGAAATTTCCGAGCTCCTGGCGTGGCTTCGTAGCTCAGCTGGTAGAGCCCTTGCCGCGTTGAGGCATGGTGTGTCTGTCGCTGGTTCGAATCCAGCCGAAGCCCTGACTTTTCACAGTTGGGTCTCATCTAAATTTACAACGCGCTTAGAAGGAAAGGTCTTGGCAGCCACTGTCAGTCAAAGTTACTCACTGAAATTTTAAAAATATACAGATTTCGATAGTTTGATCACGTTTTGGAAACACTCTCTACCGCGCCGGGTACACTATGTCGAGCCCCATTAAGTGTGACAGTCAATTGATGATATAATGGAGGGAACTGAAAACCGCTGCCAATACTTCTGACCCGGTTTGTCTCCCATTTTGAAGTTTCGTGACACATGCAGTCTTTGGTCATAGATTCTCTACTGTAGTCACTTTATTTGAGTTTAGACAGGGTTTTTCATGGTTGTATGACAACAAAACATCACCATCATCCATATATTTTTGTATGATGAAACGAATGACTGCGTTCGGTCACACTGTTCCTGTCCTCAAGAGCTAAGTTAGTGACTGAGTGGAAGTTCTTTATGGTAGCTCTCTCAAATTGTCTTTCTTCAGACCGTGAAGCGTTCGATCGGAGTGTTTCCTCCATTAGCCAACCTACGAAATTTACCTATGAGAATGAGCCGAATGGCAAACATACCCCGGAATTAAGTTAGACTGTGACATCCGTTATTGTGCATTGCGTTTCGTACCTTTAAAATATAAACAACTGTGTTGCCAATGGCTGCAATGTCTTCGGTTTGGCTTAAATATCCGCCTCACAAATGTTCATGACTTCACCTGCGAACAAAAGGCCATCTTAACTTGCGACCTTTCTGATGCGCAGTATGCACAGCGTAGCAGGTTGCGTACCCTAAATCTCAAAGTTTCATTAGTTACTTTTTTCCAGACCTTATTGAGCGAACTTGGGAAATTTTTAATGGGTAAATTGTTTCCTTTCGAAAAGTCGACCGATTTTTTTTAAAACACTGATGCTAACAGGTAACACCCCACAAATATTTTTAACCCCAATTTGTAGAGCCCTCTCGCGTACGTTTTCTATCACTTTTGTTGGGATTTCTGATCGCAATGTCTGAGCCTCTTCTCTAACGCTGAATGGTAGTCGGTTCATTAACGTCAACCATCCCTTTTAGAAAATCCTACGAAAAATCGCGTTAAATTAGGTGAACGCCTTGGCTAGTTGGAACCGAAATACCGTGTTATTATTCGATCAATTAAGTAATCGAATCAAGTCAACTTATCCTGGTACTAAATTAGTCGTGGGCGTTGAAATATACACCTTACTCTTGTTGGTGTAAAAATATTGATTGCCGATTTTTAAAATAAATTTTTACGATTCCGATTAGTTATGGAACAACAACATTTCCCATTATTTATTTTTGTCGCCCGTTCTATATGGTCTAAAAAGAAGACATTTAGCATAATAACTGTTGGTTTCAATGTGCACCATCGTGTGCAAGGTGTGCGCTTTGTTATTTGTGTTGGATTGACGTTTGTTTGTTTAGAAATTTGTGGGATATATCTGGCTCAATCCTTTTGCCGGTTAAATTGATGTGTCTGTAAACGATAGCCACTGTTGTACGACATTCAAGAGCAATCTAGATGTTAGGAACGTTTTGTTGCACTGTATGCATCCTGAATTCCGAAACTGGTCTTGTACTTCCTCGGTACATTCGAACAAGTTATGTCCAGCTTGCCTGTACGTGAACGATTTCCTCTTCGGTGTGGTGTGCTCTTGTTCGGATAACCAGTTTTTTCACGAAATGTTTGCTGGTTGACAGTCTTTCATATATGTTTCCTTGTCAGTGAGCACACAAAAGACGAAAATGATCCATCAGTTTAAATTAAACAATGTTTGTTATACAAAACGCCATCTTCGGTTCCACCTTCATCGTGTCTCATTGTTCTTTGCACATATATGCTAGATGTGCAAAACATCAAACAGCAGAGACAAAAATGACACCTAAATAACCGCAAAAAGTTGGGTTTTCAAACCAGAAATGGGTTTATCTGTGTATAACAGAATAGTAGTTCCAACAATTCGTTAGGAAACTGCATTGGTTTTACAAGTCCTCAACTAACATTGCTAACTGATGCCACCACCACCAACCATACTGTTCAGTAGTTCCGCATCTGTTAAACAATGAACGACATGCTAGCATCGTGAATGATGACAGTATGTTCATGTTTTATTCTCTAAGACGTTTTTTTCAAGTTAACCTTGTGGTCCTCTTAATGTGATGACCTCCGTCATTCAATCCCTAACACACAAGTCATTGTGTATATTCTGTTGGTTGACGTGAATACAAAGGAGTTGTGTAACTTTATCTGAGCACTATACTGTGCGTGTTTTTGATACGTTCTGCTGACGTCACGTTCCGCGCGAGTTTTTCGTACGTTACAAATGACATTGTTTTTACTTCGACTCATCCTCATGTTGCTGTTTTTCTGGTTACCTGTTCACCTGTGGTTTCTCATCATACCTAAACGTCTGTCTTACACAAATACAACCCGAGACAGAAGATGAAATGTTTGCACCTTTTTGGTCGCGATCAGCCTGGCGATAACATGTTTGTGTTTTACGGCTGCCTCATCCAGTGTTTTCTCATGCAACCATTGGATGTCTCTTTGTTGCACAATGTCGACTTTACATTCTTGTATTGTAGACCATGTTAGCCTCACACCTGTCTTCATGACAGAATGCTACAGTACCCGGGTTACTTTTCAGATACTAACGCACATGTTAATTTCCATACACTGTAGACAATAATGTAACTGTTCCATACTTAGTTTACTACTCTAGCGCCACCTGATGCTGCATTGATCCACTTCATTAAGACGTAGTCTGATGTAATGCACGTTGATGCAGTTTTAGATCCACGGAATGGTATTTACCTGTAGCGAGATAAAGTGATCAACTATCAAACGGATGATAATCTAGTGGTAGATACACATGTCCCTTAACTCAGGGCTTTCAGAAAACATGTCATCCGTTAATGGCCGACCAGTGATAACCTTTTGCTTCGTTTATTTGCTCTCAACCGGGTTATGTCTTTTCTGACTCAAACGGTTACTGGCTTCTTTCGCAGCTCACATTGCTGTTTTTTTTCTTCGTGTTCAACTGCATATTTTGCCTACACATGGCTGGATGACGCTATATTCTGCCATCACTTTGCCAATATTTATGGTGAATCATAGTGTACCCACATTATTTTCGTGTCCGACCGTCACGTTAATCACGCGTGTGTGTGCACCGTCTTGTGGTCTCCTACATCGCATTCTTCAGCCCATCCTGTGTAGTCATGGGCTCACCTTCAAGTTCTGCTTAGCCAGGATCGACTACTCACACTACTAACGAAATCCATTAAAACAGCTATTTAGTCCACGTAGGTATATTTCAAATGGGATGAACACCGTTGCTAATGTAAGCGCCGGATTCTGTGCGATTGCAGTCAGCTCCTACATAGAGATCTACAGAAATTACATCAGCTTGAAAAGAGAAACTGCTTCCACGGTTCCGAATTCAAAATACTTTCGAAACAACTGCTTGATCTTTCTAGTGTTAACCAAACAGCGTCAGTCTTTTGCTATCTGGGAAACAGCTGTAGAACTAATTATGCTTTGACGGTGACGTACGCACATTTGCAGGGCCACATTCACAATTCGGGTGTAACTGGCTAAGTGTGAGTGACTGTCAAACAGCCGTACCTGGTTGACAGCTTCTCGCATTTCAGGCCAATCAAGTCATCTGTTGCAGTGAGTAAGTCAGCCCCAAGGATCGTCTGCCTAGTTTCCGGAGACAAGATAAAATGTTGCTTCACGATATAATTCTCAATAAGCGGCCCGCATTCCTTCATACCAACAACTAGTAGGTTGTGACCTCCAACCGTCCCAGCCATCAGAAACGTCGGTTCTTCGTTTTGAATCCTTCTACAAGCAGTCAACGAAATTGCATCCTTCGTATCGATTACGCATTCTTCTGTCTTTCCGTCAACTCCAACTCTTGTGTGTAATCTCAATGGATCCCATCACATGTTGACCCACTCAACAATAAACACGATCATGGGACACCATTTTTACAGTTCCTAAACTATCAGGTTCAGTATTCCTTCTACTGGTGTCCTCCTTTACCACAGCTGAATCAGCTTCTTTGTTTATCGTCCCACCGCGATGTTGTTCTTAGTGCAGCTACATCTGCTATCAGCCGCTCCATTGCCTTCTTGTCTGTATTGTGGTTCGCACCTTCTGAGACTACGGCCACAGCTTCTAACTTCCGTGTCACTTTCGAAGCATTGCCGCCTCCTCGCTCCCGAGTTTCATGCGACGTACATTTAAGAATGCCTGGTTTCGTCATTATCATCGAAGACCACAGTACATCAGTGGTTCACGTTGATGCCTAACTGTCATACAACCATGAGACAAAGATCAAGCCTTAACTAAACAACTAAATAGAAAGGATTAAACCTAAGTACTAAAAATAACCGTGTCTATAATCAAACATGCAATATCAAAGTGTCTACCTCGTAAATAAAAACCTACTTGTAAATGAAAGTAAGGCATCATTGCTTCTACTACTCCGCGTCATTAAGTGCACTCGCTTTGGCCAAACAACGACAGCATTCACGCCAGTGAGCCCCATTAGCTGCCATCTTACATAAAGTCTCCAGCCACCGACTTCGATAGTCGCAAATCATCATCATCATCACAACAGCCATGAGCCTGACCAAAAGGTACTAAGGCTCCGGCCGCCGCTCACCTCAACAGTGACGTGGAATATCCTAGAAGAAAACGTTACTAAGAAGATTGAAAATTATT
>JTDE01021386.1:41916-56698 GCA_014338405.1 Paragonimus skrjabini miyazakii | reverse complement strand
ACATATATATATATATATATATATATATATATATATATATATGTAAACCCCTGTAGGGCGGCCACGAAACACCTTCGTTGATGTTAAGATACGCCACTTGTACATGCCAAGTATGTGCACTAATGTTGACATGCCCAAACAGAGAATAACAATACGGAGACCGTTCGTGCTTCGCTAGGCAAGAACCAATGTCCATCTGTTCGTAGGTTCCTCTCATTATGAGTTAAGGAACAGGTACGAGGGCGATTAGAACTACAAAATACGCATGGGACTTGGGTAACTGTACCCATCGTTACAAGCTTCCTACTGCTATGAACTTATTAGCCCTGGCGTTCCGGATCACAGTGATTGGTTCTGGGTTGGAGCAAGCTATCTTTTGTTTCACACGACGGGGTCAATCGTTGAACTTGACAAGTTATCGTTTGTGTG
The DNA here is from genome assembly GCA_014338405.1 of Paragonimus skrjabini miyazakii. NCBI lineage: Eukaryota > Metazoa > Platyhelminthes > Trematoda > Plagiorchiida > Troglotrematidae > Paragonimus > Paragonimus skrjabini miyazakii. Next base: position 56,269 of record JTDE01021386.1, on the reverse strand, counting down.
ACTAGTTGACCATTCAGGTCCTATTGCCTAGTCTCAGGACTGTCCTCTCTGCTGTGATTCCTGGAGTTAAACGACAGACTGACTGATTAAGTTGGAAGGTCCTTGGGCGGAGATGTAGTTTCCAATGATTCACACTGGCTTCGCGCACTGTGGCTGGAAGTTCTTAGTTTCATAGTTTGGGACGCATAACCTTGCGTGTAGATTTTGTTACAAAGATCTCACCTCTATCCTCTTAGCCGTTTCCCTAGCAAATGCGTTTTGTATCTTCGATTTATGTTTGTCGTGTCTCAACTGCCCACCTTCCTGATCTCTCGAGTGGCTATGTTTGCTGAAACATCATGGGTGACATCTTTGGCTACTTCAGACACTTATCCGGTCTCTGGCTCTGTGTCAGTTCTTTCCCTTTAAAATCAGATGTATTAAGAGTGCACTCTTTCTCAGGCTACGTTTTTTTGTAAAGGTTTTTGATGGTGGTAGAATTTTTTGGAAGTATATATGCCACCACTGGTACCCTTTCAGGCAGTCAAACAATTTTAGCGAGGAAGAACGGATGGCGATAGCTGTCACCCGTCACTTAGTGGCGACTGAATTTTACTTTCTTCTCAATTGGTCATGTTCTATATTTTCCCCCCTTTCATTCACTTCATCTTTCCCTTCCTACCCTACTGGTAGCGACAGCGGAGACCAATAACGAGGCCGTTGCACGCATAAGTTCACCGGCTAGTAATACGCCATTCGTCCCTGAAACCCCCAAAACAGAATGCATTCGACCTCATGTGGATACACGCTATGGTATGCCCATCTCTCGACGGTCGTTTATATTGCAAAATTCACAGCCTCGACAAGCAGTGACTGAAGTCGGTTTTCTTCAGAGTTGGCCGCAACGATTCAGCAACATCCACTCGAGCCCTACTGTTCCTACGAGTCTGCAGTACCAGAGTAGTGGAATCACTCAGACTGGCAAACGTAGTGTGCCGTTGAGGTAAATTTATGTTGTGACTCCACTTTCAAACCATGATCATGAATTGGTCTTTAGTGTGTGAGAATAAGAAATCGTTGTGGTCTCGTTTTCTCTAGTTCACTTGATGAAATAATTCTCCTCGATCGAAAAGTCTCTGTGCAGTCGTTTTTCACTGACTATGGTTTGTTTCTTCTTTCGTTTGATACGGGGATTGATTTTTTGTCTTTACTTGTTTTTCCGTCCTATCTCGTTTCCAAGATGAATAGTAAACCTTTTTTTTATGATAGAACACTTGATTTATTGAGCCCTGTTAACTTGCTTAATTGTTAAGTATATAGTTAAGGTTTTCGGAATTGTGACCAAAGACTAGACAGTTGAGTCACGTACTTAATAAGATGATCTGTTAAGCATTGATCGCCGTGAATCAAAAACTGACCCAGATATTTGTCTCATATATATACTTTTCAGATCCAACTTGGCAGCTTTGCTACCATCCAACCACTACGCCTCTGTGGCGGCCATCGGTCGAACACCGAATCGTCGCAAACCTCCAGAGCACGGAGTTTCCATAGACTCAAACCTATCTTCTGGCAGTGCTGCGGTGAGCCAACCGGATCGGTATTTCTCTCCATCTCGTGTACATTCTAGCGAATATCCGGGCCTGTTTCTTCCTGCAGCCAGTGAACGTCTATCAAACGACCCGGCACTCTATCTGAAGAAAAAATTCTTTTCCACTGCAACGCATGACGCATCTCCATTTCTGTGCATGCCAGACAATCTGGATTCCCAGACATCGGCTAGTTCAAGTCGTCCGTTGTCATGGCGCAAACGGGTCTATGAATTTTTTAGCGCACCAGTCACCCGCTTCTACTTACATGTGGTGGGTTCTATTTTCCAGTCTCTACATCACACGATTGTTTGTTTGAAAAATTATTGTGGACTTGTGCGCTCATGCAGTTCACTGTAAATGTCTATTTTACATTACCTGCTCACGGAATCAAACTGATTTTATAAGTACGCAATCTCTTCAGTTTGTTCTGAACGCTTCTGTACAAACGTAAGACCTTCTAACGAGCAAATCACGTCGCACAGAAACTGTTAAGCTCAGATTGAAATTGCTAGTCTTCCAGCCTACATGTCGACTTCAGGAAGATACCTATCTCTATGAGTTGCATTATTCGACTCTCATAAGGCTTATCCAGTGACGAAAAAATGCATTATAAACACAGTGTGTTGAAACTTATTATATGCACTATATTATTCATTTACTGTTTGCTCAAGTCCAACACTTTAGTCTGAACGTAAGCAGATTCGGTGGTGTTAATTTAATCTGCAGTGCTCGTTTTCAGAACCTATATGGCACTATACAATAGATACGCATAGATTCAGCTTAGGTATATACCTGACCATAGTGCCTCCGAAGTTGTCGTTGATTGCGACAGTAATGAGGGATGTTCATAGAATGGAATGAAATGGAAAATAACTCATTTTACCGAGAAAACCTCCACTGTTATGTTTCCTGAGTGCGAATGTTAGTGAGTCATGATGTGTGTTCGCGTACCTCATCAACCACCCCACATATCCTCTAGTTTTCCATTCATGCATCTGTTTCGATGAATATCTGTCTGTTCTAACCTGTTTCAGCTTCTTTATATCGTTTTCCTGGTCCTGTACATTGGTTTGTGCATCCATACACTTCCACCGGATACTTTGTCGCTACTTGAACTGTATGTGTACTTGCATATTGTGACGTACTTGTTGGACAAATTCCGCGAGGTGAGCTTTTGATTGTCTCCTTCTGCCACACCATTATTGCCTCTTTCTTTCCTTCTCTTTTTAGTAATATGTGTAACGGTAGACACTAGGCGTATTGTGTGATCCGCCGCTTGTTCTGGACCAACTGGTGCACCACTACTGCATTCTTTTGAATTTGGACGTTGTACTACAAACATTTCCGCTTTCCATACTTTAGTTTCCCTTGCATATTCGATGCACAGCAGCCGCCTTGTTGGCCGTTGGGTGCAGTTTCTTCTTGGTGTTGGGTTGCCGGAACGTTAATCATCTATGTTGTGTCACATTAATCTGGTTTGTTATGCGATGTCTATCATGTTTCCAAGTTTTTTTTACGGGGGAAACGACATGTTGTTGTGTAGGCGGTTAGTTTTTATGAATTCGGTTGGGCTTCTTGTTCTTAGATGCTTACGTTCAAGACTGCTCTCTCTTTTGGCTGATTTTTTGTGTATCAGATTATTTTTGTAATGCCGGCTGGTGAAATGGGAGCCTGTGAAATGTTCGTACATATACTTGTGCTAGTAAGTAAACAACCACATTGATAAGATCGCGTTGGGATACAGGGAGCACCAGGTTGGAATCGGGCATTCCGCTCATTCTAAGATCATGCGAGGAGCTCTAGAAATCCGACTTGTACTGCTAGACATAGTGCCCCCGTAGACAGTCTTCCGAATATAAATGTGCTCACAACGACACCTTTCTCTTTGCCTTTCAGTTTGTCAGAGTGACCATGTGGTTTAACATAGTAGGAATGTCCGGGACTATATTAAATTTGTGTGAAAGAAAACTTTAACTGTGAAACGTTGCTAACCAGTCTGTTACTAAACTCCTCAGGGTGTAGGTCTATGGTCGCCTGACAATCCGGCTCCAGCCAGGATAAGTAACTCCACTGTTCTATGGAAGTTATCTAGCAAAACTTCGTCATGAAACCCCTTAGGCCATCTGATGCTCATCCCAAAACTTAGTCCACCGAGCCCTCTTCTCTGTTTTATTCTGAAGTACATACATGGCAGAGTGCGGGGAGATCCTAGCAACTGACAATCTGGTACTGTATGTACCCTACATACTGGATTATTCGCTTTTCTCTGGAGCCCTATTCAGCTGTTTTTTGAGACTTTCAGAAGCCAGTAAAATCTCTCATGTTGGCAATAGTTTGCACCACTTTTGCAACCTGATGCCTATTTATTCTATAAGGTGTAGACTTAGGCTGGACATACAGGTTAAGGTAAACGGTTCTCACCACTTCCATGGCTTTCTCTGTTCACGTTTTGTTGCCAGTCTTGAATTTAAAAAGGTTGAAGAAAGCTGCTCACAGACATTCCATTTTTATTTGATAGTACTAATTGTGGACCGTATGATACATTTCAAGTGACCAGTAATCCTTCCACGAGAAACTTAGTACTTGAAAAAACGTGACTTTGTTTTCCGGCATTGGCAGGTTGGCTCGACGGAACTGAATACAAGTCTGAGCCGCGCCAATAAGGAGTTATATGAACTACTGTCTTGTTCGGTGGTGTCGATGTATACTGTTGCAGCTCTCCTTATGCGAATGTCCTTATTACTGTGACTTAAATACCTTCAATTCTACACTTGTATACTGTCGAGTTTTGGTAGCGAATAGCACTGAACCTTTCATGAATATAACGTCTCAATTCGTACTAGCCTGACTTTTCATTTATCCCAAATTGCAACATTTTCTAACGTTATTTGGCTAATGAGCTCATTTTACCTACTGTTAACAATATGGGCGTCACCCTTTTTTCACTGTATGCGTGTGAGAGCACATAATGTTCTCTTCTCGTTTCATTGAGCACCGCCCATTTTTGGTCTTTCTGATTTCTCTTGTCCTTCACTTCTCTCTCTCTTATTTCGATAGCACATGACTGCCGATTTGCTTTTAGTTTAATTCAGAAAATCAGTGGCTTAATGTTAAAGGATATTTCGTTTATTCTCTATCGTTATATGACTCAAAGTTGTGACAGTTTTGTGTGATTCGTTCAGAGATCAATAGATTAAGGTCAGTTCAAAGGTGTTCAACACAGTGTTAGAAAACAACAGCCAAACAGGATTAACGGACAAGTCTCAAAGTGCACCTCACTCACAATGTTCGAAGCAGTGATCAGTAGCAAACCATCAAGCTCAGAAGGTGATGCAAGAATAAAGGAATGAAGGCAAGGGGTTGCGTTCCCCAGTTCTGTAGACTATCACGTTAGCTGGAAGCCGGGCAATTATTTGATTTTATGAACAGAGTATACGGGTTTGCGATGTTTGCTTGTTACTGTCTCCATCAAGGCCAGTTATTCTCTTACTTTTCTCGTGGCCAGTGATTCTGAAAGCGTCATTAACATTCTCTTATTGACCGTTCCGGATCCGTTTGTCACGAGCCATTATGTTACATGTTCCTTGCATCGAATACCAAAGGACTATTTCCTTTTGTCGACATGTGTGCATCCGCACATACAGTACTTGCAGATGATGCTGGATGTAGCTAGCAAACACACTTGTTCTTTTTCTCGCAGTGTTGGAATACCAGAGGTTTCAAGTGACCCACTAAAGTGGCTTCTCAAGGATATCTCTAATAAAAATAACACATATGTCAAACTTTTCCACCAATTTTACTTACGTTTCGAGTTCTGTACATATATAACGTGCCATTTTACTGTTCGAACTATTGCCGTTATACCTTCTCCCCGTTTTTATGACGTAACTCCCACTTCCTTATTGCTTACGGTGATCTCATTCCACTTCTGGTTAGAAACTATATATGACTGCGTGACATCCAGACATTTCCAAACTGTTCTAAGCAATCTTGACTCAAGACGTTTTTAGAATTTTTTTGGGCGTTTTTTAACAGAACGACAGCTCGGTCGACTGCCTTATTTAGTATGACCCCAAAAAACCTATGTATGCATTGTGAAGGATCATGTGGTCGCGGTGTTTAACCAGTCGTAGCATTCCATGAGAGTTACTCGTTACATGCTCCAGTTTGCGTCACAGTCGTGCTATCATCACTGGAGGTGTATCGAACTGGAACAGCGATGATCAGGGTCGAATGAGCAGCAAAGCATAATGACCCATCTATCTACTATGTAAGACTACACACAATAAAAGACGGTGAATTCAGATCTCTTCTAATGTGGACTGTACTTATATTGGTATAGATTCCATCAAAAACATCAACTCTCAGAAGACACGCCTCATGTCACTTTGCTCATCTTATGCTTCGGACGTGCACATAGATTGGTTTGTCAGACGATGTTCTATTCTAAGTTCATTATCCGAGTTTTTTTCCCATTGTCGTTTTGTAACAGATCGCGCTCACACGAGGTACCAACTGTTTCCAAAAACTCCTCATTCATTTGGACGCCTTCTGGAATATCTACGACATGGTCATGTGTTCATTGTCTGTGATGGGGATTGTGATTCGTTATATTGGCATGTTCTACACTCCGATCTACATGTGGGGCAAAAACCTGCTCATAGTTTGCTGTGCACTGTGGTCAGTCAGGTTTTACTTGGTTTGTGTTTAACATCTGTTGCTTACATACTTGCACATGAGTGTATCAATTGCGCTTATTGCTATTGTCCATTTGTATCCAATGGCGTCGTTGCATCTATGACGAGACGACTGAGTTTCTTTGAAGCCTCTCTAAAACCACGGGGAGGACTTCCTTGAATCCTTCCTCTCTTGGGCGTTTACATCTAGTCCATGTCAGGGCCTGATGGTCTAAGCGATGTACCCTTGGTTTTGAAGACTATTTAGAGATAATTTCGATCGTGAATGAAATAGCCTTGCCACGTCCATATTACGTTTCTCCCAACCTGGATAGCACCACATAGCAAAGCCGGTGAGTTGGACACGGACCACTTGTGTGTAGTGAATTAGGTAGTGTATAAATCGCGTGACATCTAAAAAATGCGTAGGAGAAAAACACTTCCGACTGTTGGAACACACACTGATAGCTGGACTGTCGGGCAAATACGCACATGGTACAATGAAAAACGCATACACGTGGCCACAATGTGGAACTGAAGTGATCCTAAAACTTGACTATTCATCAGATGGTCGTTGCCAAAATACATCAGAATGGCAAGTCAACTTTGCGGTCGGTCCGTATAGAGCACGTGGTTAACCACGTTTGAAACCAGATGCGGTATGGGAACATGATTAACAACCTCACCGTTGTTGTCTTCGGCAACTGGGTCGCTTGAGGTATTTTGATGGGAAAGCTTGTGAGTACACCCATTTCTTGTTGGTGTTTAAACGTCTACCGAACCCGTATTTTTGGGGATCTTTCGTGTTGCCGTATTAATAGTCAACGAAGTTTACACTTTGATTGTACGAGCTGGAACAGAGCATAGGAAACACGACCATCGCTGCGCCCTTTCAACTTCAAAACACACCATCAGTTGAGTTGTGAAAGTGTGCGGTCTCAATGACTATTAGCCAAATGATATAAAAATGGAATTTATAAAGCTAGGGGAATTAAATCACAGCCTTCCTGTAATCTCGGTAATCACAACCTCCTGGTCTGCCTGGGCTACTGCCTACACATTTAATTGCATTTCTTGGGTTCTATGCCTTAGTGTGTATATCGCTGATGAGGCCCACTTAGATGGAAATAGTTGATTGCTTGTGAGCTCTCTAGGGATCGCGGTGAATACCTTCTATTGTGCATGTTGTTCGATTTCGATTCATGAAAAGAGTAGTACAATAACTAGGGAGAGTAACTGAGTGATAGTTAACTACGTAGATGAACCAACATCCGGATTGGTGCACTTGCGTGTCAGACTGCTTCGACCGAGAGTTTTTGAGCCACGTACTTACTTTCAGATCTACCTTTCCTTAAGACATTCAAGCAACGTGAATACCGTTTGCGCTTATAAGGAATCTTTGTTCATATGTTTCTCAAAATGTGACCATAGTAGGTTCGCCTCACAAGGATGAAAACTATAGCCGAACTTACTTTTGAGAGTTAGATTTATTGTTAACACCCTTTTTTCACCTCATATCGGCCGATAACGATAAGCGTAAATCCATAAGGTCACTCTCACCGGATCGACTTCAGACTTGATTGCACCAACGCCTGAAGTGTGTACGCTGTTGATCATCGGTTTATTCAGTTTTATTCTCACCTACCAGTTAATGTATAAGTGTACTAAACTTTCCTTCTGTCTAGAGTCCTCCTATCTTTTCCTGGTTCTATTTTACAGGCAAATGCGCTTTCTGGAACTCATGCAGATTTGGCGATTCTCTGGGCCTTATATCTATATGGTGTTAATGATGGTAAGTCTGTACAGTTTACTACTTTTTTAACCTCAATTATCGTATCGTTTTGTAGAGGCTTTTTTTAGATAATTTCTTAGTGACTATTGTAATGGTTACAAACTCTGAATTGTTTCAGATAATGCAACCTGTTTTGAGTAATCTATAATCAGTCCATCTTGTTTTTATATATGTTGAACGGTTAGCACGGTTCTCATGAATGTTCGCTATCTGTGTCCATTTGCTTATTTCGGTTTGCTCATTCCTGCCTGATTACACATGACAGACCGACTGTAGATTGTAGCTGATGGATAGGCCTTCGATTCATTCACTGCTCGTCCGTAAACCTTTTGTTTCACTGTCTTCTGTTTCTACATCTCCGTCTCTTTGAACTCGATGCGGACAACTCGGATTTGTCCCCCACTCACGCATCGGTTCGCACGTCGTCCACTGAAATCCTAATTTTCTCTTCAATAATTGTCCATGAGTTCATAGGTTGTTACAGGAGAGAGAAAGATCTCTGTTTGTGCATTCCTGTCTCTGTACTGGTCAACGAAAATTACGTTAGATGGTATGCATGCATAAAGAGAGGGTAAATGAAACTGAAAAAACAAATTCAATGAATCTGCTGGCTGCAATCATATATATATATATATGTATATATATACGCCCATTCATCGACAAGTTTGATTGTTTCAATTGTCTCTGACACCTAGTTTTGTGTAATTTATGTTTGTTAGACATTACTTTCTGGTGGTTTTTCGAAAATTCGAAACGGCTGTTTTTTCCTAATAACCGGCTCACGAATTGAGGCTGTATTCGTTTCGTATAATCTCTGTTGGTAAAACCAAGATCGTTTCTCTTTTTTGGTTCGCCAACTAGAGTTTTAAAGAGAGCGAATGTTTAACCTTAGTCTCAGGCCTATTGGCCATCTTTAGTTGGGCAACTTTGGTTTTTCTATCGTTCATCATGGCAATGGTCGACTCGATGTCGTATACCATGTACGTCGAAAAATTAAGGTAATTGAGCGCTATTTACCGAGTGCTGTAACTAGTTGTTGATCACCAGATAGTCACAAATACAGAAGAGGGCGTGCGAGCATTCTGTTGTATGAAAGACTGTCTTTGGAGAAACATAGAACAGCTCTTCCATCCTGGTCTTACAGAGCTTTTATGGTGTCTGACTTACATCACCATCATATTAAACGAGGATGTGTTAGGCCTTCTGGATGATCCAATCTTATCACGCGACCAACAGCACTTTTAAGTGGGTTATCATACTGTCAGGGTTTGTCTTCTCCGTTATTTTTCGCTTTATCGTGAGTGATAAAGCTTACAGTTTAATTCTATGGAGTCTTCTAAGGTATCGAATGCATTACCCGGTAAATTTTTCTCGCATTTGAAGCTTCAGCATAAGTAGATGATTACGTATTAAAATAAGTGACGATTCTTGTGCATTTGCTGAAATTTTAGTCAGGAATCTTATGCGTCGCAGATTTGTCTCGTCAAATCGAACTCGCTTGTACAACCTCAAACAGATTTAAGTCCCTTCCCTCTCCGCAGAATTTTTCAGTAGCGAAGTACTATCTTTCTTAAAGTCGCCTTCTATCACCAGTGTATCCGAGAATTTAGCGGCGTATGGTGGTGACGTGTTTTTGCTACGAGCAGAATCTATCGACCCCCCGAGTGTAACAGTCTCGTTTCACGGATTTCGCTTTGTCTGACACTTTCAATGCGTACCGGTTCATTTTATGCCGTTTGTTTGCTTCGGGTTGGGCTGGTAGCGGCAATATGGTGATAGCTGTATGGTCCGGTTTTGCGGCATGAGACCTGTTATATCAAAGCTTCCTTTAATGGAATATATACAATCTTGGAGTCCAAAAGACTGTGGATACGTGATTGTCGGAAATGACCATACATCGTAATCAGCGACACTAGTGTTGTCAGTTGCTTTGTTCCTCCACACTAATTTCTTACACCAATTTACTAATTTTTGCTTTATTTCACAAGTGACAGACACTTATAACTGAGGGGTTTGTTAAATGTCTTTTTACAGCATATTTTATTTCTTTCATTTTTTTAAGTTTTCCTGGTGCTTGGTCAACCAATAGTAGTTAATAACAAACACTAACTTTTTCTGTAGTCTTTCTGACGTTGGTAATTAGGATGCAGTTAAACCCTGTCACGTGGGTGCGCTTTTAGGGGTCAAATTATGATTATCTTCTCTTTATTCACCCAATTTCGTGTTTCCTTTAATCAAACTACCTGCATCCCCCTTCAACCAGCTTGCCACATCTCTTGATATATGAACGAATTCCCTGTTGTCCCAATTTTGCTGACCCAATGTCCCATTGAATTTTCCATTGCTAGTGTGTATGTGTGTACTCGCACCACCTTCATTCGCTGATCACAAATACCACCACTGTCCGGCTCAGTTAACCACGGCTGATACGACGGCGTGGCTCTCCGCTTTTTAGCTTAGTCTTCAGACTGGATCGTAAACCCCTTCCATTTACATCCGGCTCTAGTAATTAGTAACGACATGGACTTAATTCCTCTATGTTCTTTATTAGAACCCCAGTCTGTTTAGCGCTGAACTGCTTACTAATATGCTCAATCCACAGGGATCAGTCGACTGAGAACGACTGATACTTCAATTTTACTATTTTAGCTGAGACGGTGTGTTACCTATCACGAGAAAAAATATTGATTACGTTCAAACGTGGTCCAAAATTCGCCCATACGCTCTCTTTGTCAGTTCCATAACCTTCTATCATTGACTGGATCCCCAAGTAGGTAACTTAGTAGACTGTTTGAGTCTGAATTTGTGATTGACCGTAATATTTTTTCATTATCGCGTTATGGTTTCATGTTATCGAAACGGAAACATGATCAGATGGTTTTAGCGCGTATGTGTACTCTAGCTCTTCTGCACGCACACTGTTAACACATTCCGGGTAGCCGAAGGTCAGCCTCTCTTGAAAGCGGATAACATTTACGCATCAGTCGTATTGCAGGATATATGCTGCCATCTATTATTATTATTACCATTATTATTATTATTATTATTATTATTATTATTATTATTATTATTATTATTATTCGTCCTCCTCTATAGGTCGATTTTCTCCACTTTCCCGTCGTTATAATTTGCACTAGCTTGTCCAAGGGTGTCGGTCAACCTTGTATGCCAAGAGCTTTAGCTCTGAGTGAAAAAGTAGTTCATCGATTGACCTTTTTAGATTCTAGTGCGCCCTTTCTTCGTCATGCACATACCTACAATGTGATTCAGGTTATGCTCACCCTCTTCCCAAACGCACATTGGTGACAGCTGATGAGTGGTTTGTTCTGTGCATTTCACGTAAGGATTGACACACCACTTCCCCCACACACAGTCTATATGATTCTTATCTATACATGCCTACTGTCTCTTTCGCGATCGGGCTTCATTATTTCGTGTTACGGTTAAAAGGGGACTACTCGTTTCACATAACCTGGGCATCTCAGCGAAGACTCCATTCCTATGACACATGACTTTTAAACATCCGCTACCTAAACCATCAACATGTTTTTCATCACGTATTGTTCTGATAGGGGTTTGAGGCAGGTCCAAGGGTCAATTTGAGGTGTTCGTAGTGGTTCATCTAGCTCTAGCAACATAGTGTATGTTTAGCTGCTCAAATCCCATGTTCACGTACGATGAGCTCGGTATGGTATGGTGGCAACTGCTCCATCTGTTAATCACATGACGGCAAGTTTGAACCCGAGCTACTTCAACTGCATTCGCTATCTAGTTTTTATTCATTTCGATAGTATCCGTCTCATAAGCGAGCCAGCGTGTCTCATAGCATCAAAACTACTTACGATACAGAACTTGAGAACTCATCCTACTTTACATATGTAAGACTTATTCCTGTTGAAAATTTGTACATGTCCGTACTTTCCTAAATAATTTAAATAACAGTTTATTTGCACCCCAAAAGGCGGTACTAGTTTTGGGAGATCCGCTCTGTTGCCTGTCTCTACCATTTTTTTCCAGCCAGCTGTTTGCTTCTAACATCACGCTTCGTTCTCCTGATCAGGAACCGATATCACTTAATTAGTTGATAGCTTTTTTCTATGGTGGATATTTTGCTCCTAAAAAACAAAATACTGCAGATTGATCTCTCTGTTTGCACTTGTCCACATGATGGCATGTTAAACATATCAAATAGCTTTGTTTACTTGAATAGTAGCTGACGTTTTGGCGAATGTGTGAATAATGCGATCAGAGATCATATTTAGCCAGCTTAGGTGATTTTTGAGCTGCAACGGACGAGAGACTGATGTGCCTTTTTACAAAAGGATATCAGTATACTAGGCATTCGCACATTTTGTCCGACTGTATGAGTTAGAATCCTGAGTCAGTAAGTCAAAGGGTTTTCTGCCGGTTATCCATTCCCACTTGTAAGGCTCGCGCACGGTAACCATTTGGACATTGCGAATATTAAGCGGTGAACCTTCAGAACGTGTAGTACTGACATATTTATATTTACATCTATACACACTCCTCGACAAAATCTGTTAGTATTTCACCCATAGTTCATTATCGTACGCTACAGAGTGCCATTCGTAATTAACTCACACAATCGCGCAGCAATAACAATAATTATGGCAAGCTGTTGGCTTTAATCTCAGTGAATTGCTAAAGGAATTTACAAGAATGCTTGCGACAGAAGAAGACTATCTTATAGCCGTGCAGATTACTCTCATCTTTCGAACACTGCAGTCCATGACGCATGAATCAGTTGTGGTGGAAAGGCCACTACGGGACATGAGCAGATGTCAGAAACAGAGCGTTGGCACTGCATTCATGGATCAATAATACAGTGTTTGATGACTACTCGACTTAGTCAGTAGATTACTTATAATAATAAAGAGAAATAGCTGTCAACATGATCCGAACCAAATGAACACAATCTTTCCATTGGTGTAAAATAGCCCCCAAAGGGTTGTTCGGAATCGAAATCAATATCGCCACACGGTTTCTGCTCAATGATATCAATTTTAGTGACAAACAGTCAACATTAATTGCGGATATATTTCGAACAACGGATAACCGATTTGGCTACTCAGGACGTTGATCAAAGTACCAATCCTTATGACAACACACTTAGTAGATTTATACCGCTGTTTACTACGTCGCGTGCGAAGGGCAACGTATTCTTCCATTAAAACATTGTTCTACTGCAAACTTAGCGTATTGAAACCCTTTGGCGTTGGTTTAACTCAATCATACCTCGCTCGCTAACTGTACACTGACACTAACGTCTGCAGCTATATGGCAGAGTTACGGGGAGTGTCTGTAACGGAGGGTCAAATAATCTATGCTTAGCCCAACTTGATTCGCTTACGAGGAATGTGTGAAGTGATGTATTGTTGCCCATAATCAAAGCTAAAGTGGTACGTGGGACATTGGGACTCGTTTGTTGCTGATCATTATGTATAGGATATATTGTAGTACTTCACAACAGTATTTTCACCACAGGCAATAAATGGACACACTGATAACGTAGTCTGACATTTGGGTAATCATGATTTGTTTTTACCAAGAAAATTTCGAATACAAAGATAAGGACGAATACGGATTAGTCCAATCGTTCGAATGAACCGGTAACGACGCACAAACTGAAAAACACATGATTCTTTGAGCTGAATGAACGTTACGCAAGGGATTTTCATCGCTACTATATTCTGTTTGTGGAACTAAGCAAAAGACAACCAGGGGGCTACTAATCCCATTAGACGCTGGATGGATGAAGACTCAGATCCTCATCAAAACAGGAGATTGTGGCCAAAGTTTGTGTGCGGTAAGTGAAGTACGGCATAGTATTAGCTCGGAATCCACAAAGATTGAAAGTGAGCGTTAAACAGGATAGATTGTTGTCGCAAATCTAATGAGACATGACTTGAGAGTTGCGAATAATTGCGATGTAGTTAGATGAATAACAGTATTATTAGGCGGTTTATCAGACTACCCCTTACTATCAAGTGACTGCCTATTTGTAATCGGCTGACATGGAGTTGATCAGAACCATCTCGCCACTATCAGGAGTAGGTCATCTACAGAGCTCGAGCAATTGCTGTTACAACAATCGCTCGAGCTCATTCGGAGACTTGTCGCGCTTTGTTTTTATACGATATGAACTAGTATCAAATGTAATGATGAGACTGAGGTTGGAGATGAGATGGCTCAAAATGTCCGTGGTTGTAAAAGTAAAAAATCGAACTTCATGTTCAGGTATTTTGAAAATGAGATCAATAAATTTTTAAAAGACAAACAATGACACGTAAGAT
>JTDE01021386.1:24773-41816 GCA_014338405.1 Paragonimus skrjabini miyazakii | reverse complement strand
TTCGAGTTACCTTAGATTGTGAATTGATTCCTTGGACGGGTTACATTCAATATTTCTGCCTGCTTTTATCTGTCCCACGCATCCTCGTGTGGTTATTTAAAGGTCTACAACATCTGTGGTTAAGTACGCCGTCAAATTGCCCGTTATAGTAGCGCTCGACGCCTCCATAGAGCGTTTCTAATTTTCCGGGTTTTTATCGGTTATGAGAATAAAAACAATGTGGTCAATCAGGCTGAGTTTTCCTCTGGAATTCATACGTACTGTTTTCGTTCGATAGACATCGTTATTTTTTTAGCAAACTTTTAGTCAATTCGATTTTACATCATCCGATACGTATTGTTCACCTTCAAACATTTATGGAAATTGTTTAATAGTTTTCATATTGAATCACGTTTATTTGGTTTGTCCAAAATGTGATTTAAGTGATGTTGTATGATCGCGTAAAGTGTTGGTTGATAGATTATGTCCACAGTGTTCCACATAAAATTAATTCATGAAACCTTCATTTTAAACTTAAAGATGCGTACAAGTTAATTCCATTTCAAAATTGGATTTTTGTTCAGAACAGATGACGTTGTTTAAAATATGCTAATCTATTTTCATAGATTTGCGAAGATTCATGTAATAGTTTCATTGGTGTGTCCGCACATACACTCAAGGTTATGCAGTAACCAAAGCTATGACACAAATCTTATCGTAACGGAAAGTCGTCCAATGAAGTAAAATCCGTGATGTTCCATTTGCTCGTTCCCGCACCGCTCGTGCGCTCACTTTTATAACTCGGAGTGTCATTCCACAACGCAGGTTTTCCTTTAAGCGTCCTGTGCACTTACACCTGGTTCTGTCCGTTTGGCTGACGTTTTCTTTTTTGCTTGTAATTCCCCACCCGTTGAACCGATTTCGTTCACCGAAGACTCGTTTGCTCTCTCCATTATCTACCTACTTTGGGCTTTGTCCACAACCGCTTTGAGATATTCCCTTAATGTCAGACTAATCACTTCTCCGACTTGGCCATCTATCACTGTGTTACAGGACGGGTAGCTCTTGAATTTTGACGACAACGCTGCTGGCGAGCAAACGTCATGTGATACGAGGTTACGTGCGTAGATTGCCTCAGCTATCAATTTAGGTCAACCTTACGGATGATGCAAAGTTAGAAGACATAATTATCTGGTTTATTTTACGAGTTTGAAAAATAAGCATCGGAGT
Source organism: Paragonimus skrjabini miyazakii (assembly GCA_014338405.1). Lineage (NCBI taxonomy): Eukaryota > Metazoa > Platyhelminthes > Trematoda > Plagiorchiida > Troglotrematidae > Paragonimus > Paragonimus skrjabini miyazakii. The sequence goes on along the minus strand of JTDE01021386.1, from coordinate 40,607 downwards.
CTGCGAATCAGGATCACCACAACGATTGTATGATTAAGAAGGATTGGTTTTGCCCTTGTTAGAATACGTTATGCGAGGTCCCGCACGAACACAATCAACCACACATAGTACGATAAAAAGCACTCACAATAGTCTGAAGAAAAATCTGAGTGTTTTCGCATAAGGATGCCTGATTTCTTCGCAGGACTTTAAAAGGTCTCAATTCCGGACTCTACAAAGTATGATATTTACAATTACGAGTGAACGACAGTGACAAGTTTCTTGCATTTTGTTCATACTGTCTTGATACTGCTGTCGTTCTAATAACGTTATTTGTCGATGAAGCGACTTTTCCTTTCAATTGGGCTTTGTGAATTTCAATATTGACCTATTGAAAATTCAAGGTTGTACGCAATGGGAATAGAGTCAGGCCGGTGACTCGTGTTGGTGTGCTCAAGTACCGCATAATCGGTTCTTGCCCATGACAATTAATGTCCCACGACTTGGTGTTTAACCTGATCATCTTGTCGACGTGAATAATGAAACTAAAGCGGTAAAAGTGTTCATGCAAATAAGAAAATTCATTCAATAGAATATTCTGCTCTTTTGAAATCATACCTCTCTCGCTCGCTGTTATGATTAATGACTTGAACACATGATTTTCGTCTGCTTTACTGTTGTTACGGTTGCACCTTCTCCACTGCTATTAACAGCGTAAACAAGTTTTGAACATTTTTCCATTATTGCGGCTTCCTGAGCACTCGGTCATTCATTTTCTGTCCATGGATGATGACGTTGACAGCAAACATGGTTAGGTATAATTGCTCCTAATGAACTTCCGAACTTTGCTGGAAATGTGATTGTTTCTCCAAGTTACTGCAATCTGATTGATCTACCGGAATAACTAGCCATTTCAATGGATGAAAACATGGTGTATTATTGGTTCTGATGAATAGTTAGCATATTGTTCTCCTCAGTTCTAAAACTGTATCCACCATTCGAAACAGGTCCTCAAAACGTCAAAAAGCATTTTTCACATAAAAGCGTACACTCCAGATGGGAGCGCAACGTTTTTGTGATTTAAAACATTGGTTCCCAGTTATGAACCTGAGAAAGGCTAACAATGGTACGTAAGATGTCTTGCTCAGTGACAGTTCGATCGCAACTCATTGGTTACTTTCACGAAGTTAACACGCACATTATATAGTGGGAGCAAACAGCAAGGGAAAGTCAATCTGGTCACTTCTGGGGCAGTCACTCAGGTGACGGAAACCGGAAGCAGGAAGATGCAACTGATGCGTAGTAGGAAACATGAAAGCAATGTAACATAATAGAATTGCTGCGGATCACAGAGATAATACGAATTCAGAAAGAGACAAATATGGTCAGAATGTCCATACAGATCGAACGGAATGAGTAATAAATGTTTTTAAAATTCACACAATTCACACGAGAGTTAATATAAAGTACATCGATTGAAAGGTTAGTACAAAATAGCATGAAGAGAAGTAGGGATAATCCAATAGTTATTAGTTCTTGTGAAAAATATATCGGTCTGGAAATTCTGGCTTGGGAAAGAACATAAACATAAAATGAAGACAGTCGCATCTTTAGCAGTTTAACAAAAGGTTGGCGATCAATTGTTTCTGGACGCATAGATTTGGATCCAGTCAGTGTTGAGTGCCCTCTCTAGCTTAGATCCGAAAGCAGGCCTCAGATCCACTAAGCACAACCCATCCCCAAAAATGTGTTCACTAGTATGTGTTTGTCAAGATGTCCGGTGGTTCTGTCGACGTAGCTGATTCCAGAGACACAATCAAATGTGTATACCGTATTGAATTGCTAATGGGTACTAGCAGGTTTTGTTTTTCATATAAACTGATCATCGCCCACAACTGATCGTAGCTGTCTCATTCCCGTAGACTTTCCAGTCGGCTCCTTTCAAACAGAAGCACTAGACTCGAGTTTCGCTCTCACCAGGGCTCGTCAGTAGTGCATTTCTTTACCACGTCCAGTACTAGAACGCCGTAATCAAAACGTTGCTCAACAAGTTAATGATTCCTGTGATTTCAACTTGGAGAGAAGTCCTAGTCGAGGGTTCATCAATTGGACAGACAGTAACTGTGTCTTCTCTCGAGGCGATCGGGCAACCTGTTCATTACTCACAAGCGAAAGTGATTGAATGTTCACATATTATGATTCAGTCATGCCTAATATGAGGTCAGTGGCGCAGTGGCCAACGCGGTTGTTTCTTGAAAGCGTGGCCAGAGTTCTAGTCTAGGCCGTGGCAAGGATATGCACTACTGACGAGCTCTAATGAAAGCGAAACTCAAGTCTAGTGCTTATTTTTGAAAGGGTTCGACTGGAATGTCTGCGGGAATGCGACAGCTGCGATGAATTATGGGTGATGTTCAGTCAATGTTGGATTGGACGAAAAAGGGTACCAAGTTCTTCGTATGTGTAGCTGGAGCACGAATAGTTTCTTCCACGTGGACCAGTCGGGGTTACTACGCCAACAATCCTTGAAATATTTCTTGGGGAAGCCCTGGGAATAAAATGGGGCTTTTTGTCGAGCTGACTACAACATTATGTATAATCATACTTCATTGGAAAAAAGAATATTTTGACCGAATTTACTGAACGGAAAAATCAACACTAGTTCTAAGTCCCCCGCACAATTTACAAAAAGACATTCCAATATTTAGCTTCATTACACAACGGCATTGCGTTCATTACATTCAAGATAAGCTAGGGTGAATTTTTTCTTACGGTTTGTAATTTAACATTCTACTGTTTTATTGGAGGTGTCATTACCGAGCTACAAAAAGGTGGGCAATCCAACGGTAAATGAGATGATCGATTTTGCACTCCAAAGGAATCCAACGGAGTGTTTCTTTACTTGTAGTCCGCGAACTTGATGTAAATCAACAGTTTCCAGCACTTTTTGTGATAAATTATGAATTTTCTCATGCACTTACAGTTCTAAATAAATGTCACTCTCTTGTAAAGCACTGTGGTCAAGAAAACACTTTCCAAGTTACACATGCGTAACTAATGTTAGATGAATACTTTCGCTTCAAGCCAATAATCGTTTCGAATGCGTTCGTCGCAAGCGTTTTCTCCACGAGCATGTTTTTGTTATTTGTAGTCAGTCTCCGTTATGCCGAGGATGAGCCGTCTAGACTTGATTACAACCCATTTCCATCGTTTATTCACCCGTGGACAATCTCGGCTCACTCCATAATACCATCTTATGTTGATCTGACCTGCTGGATTCGTAGACCTGATAGCTGACGTTACCAGCACGTCAAAGTATCAACTTTGTAGCACGGATCAGTCAAAGTGCAATATCATAAATGATCTATTTCTACCAATGTGTGTGTAATTGACAGACGTCCGGTTGCTGAACCCTCGTGCTGGTAACTGGCGTTGTCGTCTGGCTCTCTCTCTAGGAGTTAAGCTGAATTCAAATGGTCGTCCTCTGTATGTCTTTTCAGAACAGCTGTGATAGTCTGACGAATTGCTTGACCAGGGTTCGGGTTGGAAAAATACTGGAGGACAGTATTTTAGGAAAATTCAATGTGATTAGAAACACTTGGATAAACATGCATTTTTGCACATAATCACGAGACTAAAAATAGAAATAAAAAGGTCAGTTGGTCGCTTTTGTTTTAAACAGTAAGGTTCGATAATGCAGTTTTTAAGAATGCCTGTTCACATCATCAGCTTAGCACTATTTTGCTTACAACCAACGGTATATTCCCCCGAGTTTGATCAATTCAAAATTGTATAAAATTGATTCACCAAGAATTTTAAAACGTGACCATGGTAGCGAATATCGTTTTCCAAACGTCGATAGCATCACGCTCCTACGACTATATGTTAATACCGATCACCCATAGCTAATAGTACTGACGTACTTATTTAAGTCTCGTCACTGGTACGAATGTGCCCGCATCAGAAACTATTAAGTACATTCGTGGGTACAGTTATCACTTTGAAGTGATCGTTTCTACTATTTAGTTTAAAAGGCTTCTCCTATTGCCGCACGTTGAGTGTACAGTTTATATTCAGCGGAAGTCTATATGGACCGTTCAATGCCGTTGTCATGGCGTCGCTTTTAGGTTTTCTTTCGGCGGTTATGTTCACTATCAACTTCTAGCTTAACCAATTACACACGACGATAAAATGTATGGATTCCTACCGTCGATGTGTTAATAACGTCACTCACAAATGCCGCAGCGTTTGTAGTCTCCAGCACCTTTCGAAAAGAAGTATTAGACTCCAGTTTCCCTCTTGCCCAGACTCATCAGTAGTGTATATAATTGCTGCTACCGAAATTCGAACTTCGGCCACGCTTTCCTGCTGTATCTGAACTGACCACTGCGCCATTGAAACATTAGGCATGACCACATTATCATATACAAATGCTTAGCCACACCGTTTTGTGAATAACGCTCAGTTTGTCTGACCGTCTCGCGAGAAGCCACAATAATTATGCTGTTAACTCCATTCGTTGAAATCCATTCGGCCACGCAATCTATCCTATCCTCAAACTATCACCTCATTCGGTGACTAACAGTTTTGGTCAACCGCATTACTACAGTATAGAAAATAACAAGAACAACAGTCGGTTTTCGTTTGATTTACCGACAGCCAACCTATATGACACGTTGATTGACATCTCATTCCTTCTCCTTTCATATATTCGGTTTTATTTTTTGCATATGTAAAGACCTGGTGAGGATAGTTCGGAAACATTTTGTTTCTACTCTGCTTAATTAACACTGACCTGGTTATCGTCCTTCATTTTCCCACAGGTGCGTGTGATGGTGCCCATGTTGGCCTTGTTGTTAGTTCCATTGCTCGCTTTTGGTACAATGCGTGAAGGTATTATGTTTCCCAATCGGACTGAAGTTACTCTAGACGGAGTGAAAGGCATTATGCTCAAACCGTACTTTATGCTTTATGGTGAAGTGTATGCGGATGAAATCGATCGTGAGTGCTTTCCTCTATCTGTGTATATCTGGCCTATTACTTCTGTCAACCTGGTTACCCATGCATTTCCTCGAGTTCCGATTTAGTTATAGGGCATATGTCAAATTTGCTCAATGCTACATTCATATGTATACTTTAATATATTTTTTTTTCGTTTCTGGTCACCTGACTAAACCATCCATTATCACACGTCTGCCCCCTTGTCGCAGCTTTTCTTCTTTTAAGTGAAAGAATATTTCTATTTATAATTCATACTGAAAAATTAGGTTCGCGTACATTTATTTGTCTTTGCTTAATCAATTTCTTCTGTCTCAACAGTTCAGTACCACTCGTATTTGATCAATCTTTGCATTTCACTTTTACTAGTTCAGCTTCTGATCAGTTATTAGTAGCTGCAAAACTGTTCATCACAGCATTGTTTGCTGGAGCTGACAGGTAGCCGATGAAACTCAGCACCACTCACAAAAGTTTGTCATGTTTCAGTCTTACCCAGTTTTCGGCCAGTTTGAAAGTAATCAACACGCTCCATTCAATAGGAACGTGAGTCGGAGTTCAACTCCCAGTGAATCTTAACAATAGCATAACCGGAACGCCCATCTGAATACACATGTTACGATCTAACAGGTTTGTACTTTTTATTATTGATGTGGGTTTATAATGTCAAAATCGATTATCAGTGACACGGCGTAAAGCTCGAGCACCGTTTACTACGATTCTTATTGTCTGGATTAACGATGCTATTCATCTCACATACAGTTTGAAGTGGTGAATGATAACAATCACCTTGAAATAAAGGGTTGGAAACTTGGTTTGAGCAAGTCTGTTCTCATGTCTGAACTACGCAACCCTCAACAATATGGGTTGCCTTTGAAGTGATCTTGTGTTATACATGGTAAACGGTCGGTGGGTTTTCTAAAACCTCTTGTAGACCGTACGTCACCTTTTCTTATCTCCTCTGTCCCCACATATGTAAGTTTTATAACCACTGTTTATCCCTTTTGTCTCACTACACAGCGGCTAACTTTCCGCAGGAATCAGTCAACGCCCCGTTGCGTGAAGCTGTCCCCATCACCATGGTCTTCTATTTGCTGTACGCAATAATTCTGTTCGTTAGTGTTGTCCTAGCGACGTTTAACGATATTTACGCAAGTGTACGCATGCAATCGGAACTTGTGTACAACTATTTGCGCTATGCTGTGATTATCGAGTACGAGTCTCGTCCGCTGCTTCCTCCGCCATTCATCATCATCTCTTGGATCTATTTGCTATTCCTTTATCTGTTACGGTAAGTTGCCTTTCTACTGACGAGTGTATTGATGCAAAAAAACATTTCTACGACTGTTTTTCATACAGGCATTCCTCATCCTTACGCCGGATTGGGAGAACATTGCATTTGAAAGGAGAAGTCAACAACGACAACAGACTGCACAGTTTATTGCTTGACAACTCTAGCTACATTTCACTAGGTACATAATGCAGTTTTGATGTTTATATTGCGTAGTCAAATAGAAATTCTAGACGACCACACGTGCATGCACACACACAAACAGCGAAAATGTTCATTTACCACGACAGTTTCAGACTGACAACTATGTTAGCGGAGGGATAGTTGCCGTTTTCGGACAGCAGCTTCAGTGAACCGGAGCAGTCGTCAAATGTCGATTGCCTAATTGGCGATTCTGTCATGTTCAGAGGCCAGCAAGTGAAATGCGACTGGAAGTGCTAGTTGATTCCACTGTACCGGTTGCCGAACACCAGTCTCTGGGGCTTACTTGACTTCATATTCAACCTAAGTTTGAACAGGATCGACTGTCCAACTGCCATTTCGTTTTATTCATCTTTCCGTCAACAGAAATACACGGTCATCACTCCGAAACTGCATAGTAGCTGAACAGTTTCATTGTTCGTGGAATATGGGTGTGTTAATTTCTTTCCATTCACTTTGCTTGACTTCTGTTATAAACACCAACACTGTAGTATGTACCCGACGAGATGCAGCAAAATTCTCCGGGTACTTAATCTCATAATCCGCTGCTATTGACATGTTTTCACATTCATCTCGGAAAAAAACTGGTTTTTCTACAATAAACTGTCAGCAGATGGAATCAGCCCGCTTTATCTACTTCGTGAGGTAAATATCTAGTTTTAAGGACGCCCATATCATCGGTAAATAAACGGTAATTGACTCAGTGGTACAAACAAACAAACTGCTGTTTTACTTGGTTTCACTTGAGAATGTGAGATGTTTTCAGAAATTCGAAATTAGGGGATGATTTGAATCGAGTTGGATTTTAGATAAAAATTTACCACACGTCCTAAATTGATGAGAAACAGTAAATTCTAAACGATGTTCCCGAAGAAACCTCCTACTTTAAAAGTCAAGCAAAGTTATAGTGTCTATTGGCACATACGACACAAATAGCAGTGTACCGAATGTAAGTGACTAACAACCCTGACAGTTACAATTTACTCGCGGGGTATGATGGACGGATGGATTGACGTGAGGGTAGTCCTCGACTTGTAATTCGTGTGCTGGATGAGGCTGTACAAGTTTTAGAGTCGAAAGTCCTCATCGTAGGACTGCATAGTGTTTAGTTTGTGTGGCAGCATCAATGCAGGATGTGCCGTCCAACATGCTGTGCATGGTGAATAATCAATGCTCTTGGTGCGTCACGTGAAAGGGTGACAAAACCTTAGTTCTTATAACAGTGTTTATGGCCAAGAGCCATGCCAAACAATGAACCAGGTAATGTGTTGGTGGCACCGACCCTGGCATTGCTGACAGAATTGGAACCGCTGATCAGGTCGGGCATCCCTTACCAAGGGCTTCATCGAGCGGTCCCTGTCAGACGTTGTACTGGATGTTGATTGAATGAACATAGTTGATTGTGGGTCAAAGGTATATCAATGTAGGGAACAAGTTATATATTGGGTACAATATGTTGGACAGGTAAGTGACCTGATTCCATACATGACAGGTTCAGCATGGAATGTATACAGACGAACGCCTTGAAGCTGTGGTGATAGTTTTACCATGATGTTGTCAGTTTCGAATGAGGTCATTCGAACCCTTGCAGTTCGTTTGAAAGCAGATCATATTAAGTGACTATGCAAATTCAGTGGAAAAGCACACTTGTCACTAAAACAAAGGATTGAGTTTTGCTTTATAGGCAGGGTACTAAATCACATTGATCATAGAGTAATAATTTTCAGACTGATGAAAGAATCAAAATACGGCACAGTCCATGATGCCCGATTTTGTTTATGTGTTACTGTCTCTGTGTGGGGGGGGGATGAATCCATTTGGACGGTATGTGAGGAAATGTTCTCATATGTTGAGCGAGAAAATCGGTTGCGGAAAAAACGTTCGCTTCCACCAACATCGACCATTTAAACACATTGAACCGGCATTCTGGTGCAGGCGGTAAACTCACAGACAAACAGCCACCAATGAAAGACAGACATTCGTTGACTTGTGAGAATGTGTTAGAAAAGTGTTCAATTGGACTGTAGCTGCGATCGCTTGTTGCCTGTGTGCCGATCGGGTAGAATTTCTGACATCTCCACCGAATCAGTCATTACCCCAGCATACTTTGAGAAGCAGTTCTGCCCAAACAGTAGCTTGCTCATTTAAAACTCAGCGTTCGGAGTGACCCCCTTGTCGATGGTTTCTGATTATCAGAAGAAGGCCGGTTGGTGAGTTTTTAGGTAAAGATGTCTTCTTTGGCACGCTTGTAGTTAATTTAAAACTGATTTCATCCCGCCAACCTGTCCGGATGATAGTTCATCTTGGGTCTCATGGCTTTCTTAGTGGTCCGTCTTCGGGCACTTTCAGTGGGGGCAGCCTTTTTAGATACGGGCCGCAAGCTTGCATGCTTTTTTTCGACGGAGGTTTGTTGGTTGGGGTTGTCCAGTATAGAGTAGATCTCAGGTTGGGACTGTCCAGAGACTTATTCCACAAGACTCAATGTCGTCTGAGCTTCCTTGACCATCTTTGCATAAGTTGTAATCAAACTTAAATGGTCTGTTGCTAGAGTCTCTGGATCTTGTTTTCACCCGGTGACGATTAGTTTGGTGCCTCCAATTTTGCAACCAGCATAAGTTTAATAGTGACTGTGCTTGACTTCAACTTTGTTTTCGTTGTATTGCAAGTTGTATTGGTCCCTATTCAATTAATCTATATTCCTTTGGCCAATTATCCTGGTCCCAGACGTTTGTCCATGATTATTCATGTGCATAGCGAGTGACGATTTTGTCCATCTCGTTCGCACCATAGGAGTAATCTCCAATGTACACATTCACATCGTTTGTTATTCATTGTTTTTATCATTTCCTCATCACTATTCCTTTTCCTAATTCGTGTACACATTTCCTAGATAAGCATGAAAACACAATATGGCGGACAATTCTGTTTCAAATGATTCATCAGTAGACAGAATACATCACATTTCTAACATGTTTTTATAAAGAGATCGTCAATAAGATAAACAGAGAAAATGAGCATGTTAACGAAATCAACCAAATCAATGTCAGATCCTAATGAAGACTCCACTTGATCAATTAGTCGTTATAAGCTTACAAAGTAAAAATTTCGTTCAGGTAATTCCAAACCTTGAATCGAACGTTTTGGGTCACACAGGGATAGAAAATAAAGGTGAATTTCAATGCCCTCAGCAATGGACAACATCTAACGCCCCACTTTCTTGACTGGTTGACCTGTACTTAGTAGCTTCAGCGAACGGACTCTGTCACATTAACAATATGTTTGAAATCCATCAAGTGCTACTGCTTGACTTCGTTATCTCCCCAATTATCTAGGCTGTGTGTTGTTCACGAACCCGTTCAAATAAGCGCCCGATCGTGCGGCTGACGTAACTGGTTCTGTAAGCATAGGTGGATTGTACAAAACGAGACTGCAGTGACAGCTATTTTATCTTTTAGACGTAGACACAAAACCGGCTTTGAAATAAAATGGACATACAGTTTGGCAGCACAAAATGTCTTATTAACCGAAATTGAGGTTCTCCTCGTAGGTTTGTTGATGTAGGTTAGTTGATGTGTACGGCTTTATTTTCTGTTAGATGAGGTGCATCTATCTCATTGTAATGTTGCATACATCTATCTACAAATCTGTCCGAGTTACCAGTTTGTATTAATATTGTATGTATGAATGTGAACTCATCAGCAGTTATATTTCATTAACCCACTCGTTTTATTGCCCACATTAATGGATCCCTTGTGAAATTTTCATAAATGTGAGGTGTTTAGCCTGACGCATGACACCTTCTTTTGTTGCCTCTGTCAATGCTAGACCAGAGAGTGATCAGTAAGTGATGCTAGGGACTTCCATTGGCTCAGGCCTTACCTTACTTATGCACGAACTTCCGGTTTTTTTTTAGAATAGATACATTAAGCGTTGTAATGCTCCTACGCCCACGTTCTTCAACCTCTGGAGTTATCGAAAAGTATTCTGGATGGGGGTTCATTTCCCCCTTTGAAACACCTGAAATTTGTATACGTCCACTTTATGTGATGTCAGGGTGTGTTAAAATGGTTTCATCCAACTGAAACCACCAACAGTTGGGTGAAACCACATGACGGTCAAACAACAACGTGGTCACGAAATTTGAAGACACTGACTGCTCCATTGAGCAAAGTGGGTAGGTGTCGCCTGCCTGGATGGGGTCCTCGTGATCACTCAAACCGCTGGTTAAAGACGCTATCCGAGATGGCGATGTGTCGCAGTCAATGGCGGACCTGCATCCATACCATTTCTAGTCCTGCTTAGACTTCTATCAATTTTCAACCTTCTTAGTAACGTTTTTATCTAGGATATTCCACGTCACTGTTGAGGTGAACGGCGGCCCGAGCCACAGTACCTTTTGGTCAGGCTCATGGCTGCTATGGTGATGATGACGATGATGTTGAAACAGTGTGCACTGGAGCATGCGCAATGCTTTCCTTGGTGGTGCATGATCTAAGACCGTTGACTGATTCGGTCCGAGGATCGTAAACAGCACTTAGGTTAAGTTAGTATACTACTTTATTTTAAGCAGTAGTCAATGTAGTATATAAAAGTTTTGTGTCCCTGTTGCATCGCAGGTTTGTGAACTTTCTGTCGTATTTTCCCCTAGGACTTGTTCCTTCACTCATTGGAGACCATTATCCTTTTAATCAGGTTGCGTAAGAAGCGCAGATATTTGAATGCCATAGAACTTGCGAACTCTAAATCACCATCGGAGGAGGATGCAAAACCGAAAAAATCTGGCCATTCTTCGACTCCCAAAGGCAGCCTAAACGACAGAAACGACTGGCATGGAGACGAACCTTCCCCAAATGCATTTTCCTTTTCAAGCGAAACGGCAATGAGTTTGAGTCAGTTATAATTGTTTTCTTAATGAATTAATTATCATTTCTATCCCTTCTGTTGTTTCTAAACTAGATACATGATTATGTGACTGTTAGCTATCGTCTTTAGCCACTGAGGTGTTGATGGCAATGACGCTCATGAACTGTTTTTTCCCCCAGCGACTTCACCCTGTATCATCAAAATGCTTGTTAATCTTAATCTGGCATCAGTAGCTATTTCCTGGCAAAACACCACGTCATTGGTACTAGGTGTAACGTTGCAAGATTCATAAACTCTGTACGCGAAATAGACAAACATCTGATAACTGATTGATGCCGGTTCAGGTTTGCAATATCCTTACGATACTTCTCATACACCATTCCAGTTTCTCAGGTTATGCATCACAATAGTGGTTGCTAAGTAATATGTGGACTGCATTATCAACTTTCCTAGAGTTGTACTTTATATTGTCCGAGGTAGACCACATTGGAATCCGTAATATTTATTCTGCCTCACTGATTCACATCGACACACTGTGATTGAACTGTGTTCACATATCCATTGTTCTCTGTTCACCCCCTAGAACTGTTCTTGTCGCCGGCTGAAGTAGAAAGATTGCATGATTTTGAAGAAGAATGTGTAGACGACTTTTGGCGTGAGGAATGCAAGCAGGAGAAGCTGGCCGCCGAGCTGCAAGAAAGTGCGTTAAATAGCAAGTGAGTGTTCTGTTCTGTCTCCATGTTGTTATTTAGGACCTTTGTAAATGAATTTTCTAGTTGACTCATTCAAAATCGCTTAATCTAATCAGAAGCCTTCCTCAAGGCCATCCTATTGGTGAATTGCTAAATCTTGTGATTGTGATACTCCTATGGGATGCTCAAGCTGTCGTATTCATTAGCATGTGAAAAACTTACCGTATCGCTAGCTCCAACCGATTGCACTATAACTGAGGACTTCCTGATCACATTTTAATTATAAAAGCCCCTCAACCACAGTGATCAAATTACGTTTAGGCTAGGAGTACATACTTTTGTATTTAGTTGTTATGTCGTTCGCTGCTAATTCGTTCGTCTGCTAATTTCTCCAGCTAATTAGTACACATCTCCTAGGAATCACTCAAGTGGCATTCTACAATCCTGCACCAGGTGGTAAAAGCTAAACGCGAAAGGGTCATGTTTTGACGGGTTGGAGCTATTGCAGTGTCTCACTAATGTTTTACGTCATAATTCTCATGCACTGTTGCATTCAGCCTCATGAGGTGATTCAGGAACTTTGACGTAAGGCTGACGTAACCTACTCTAATGCTATTCACAATTGCCCATTGTTCATGTTCTCCGATGAACTTTTTGTCTGGCCCATTTTTGTTGTTATTGAAGTCCTCCATTCCTCTTCCGTATTTACATTGGGGTCACTTCAGCTTTAGCCATGGATGTACTGCTGCCGGTGTTTTGGTGATGCACCGTAGGCTTGATCGGATCAAAATCCGGAAACGTGTTAACGATCACACCTATTTGTATTTACTTTATATCAACTGAAATCACGTGAAATTTTTATTATTTTTGAATCACAATAATCTAAGTGTATAATAGGGTTAGACAAACTCGAATAGTCCCCAAACTTTAAACATTCAAATCAACTCTATTGCTGGACTGTTTCATGGTAGGTGATGGCTGAACCCATACGTGATATTTATTCTGTGAGCACTTACGACGAGAACGTTTTGATTTGTGACATCAGCGTGTAAAACCTCATTTTGGTTGCACTATCCAAGCACTCAAAAGCACATTCCACTCACCTGACTCCAGTATAGACATTCCATACCCGACCTCCTTCATTCCGATGCGTTATGCTTTTATCGGTAGTTTATTCCATCACTAAAAGTTATCTTATTTCGTTTGTATATTCCAAAGACTGGATTATCTGCAATTCCGCATCGGTGAGATTCATATACAACAGAATCACCTTCGGGGTCTGGTTCATTTGGTTCAAGATCATCTACGCAGCCTAGAAGAATCGCTTCCTCCGGCCACCACCGGGGCTCGCACAGGAGATGAAGTCAACCCGCAGCTCTCTCAACGTGATGCGTTAGTCGTGGAAAGCCTACTTCGGTTGTTGAATTATCAGACAACTCTCCACTCAGAATCTGCTTCGAATGAACACGACAAGGTTGATATCAGTAAGTTGGCACATGCATCCGTGTTGCTCATCGTTCAACAGGATGAGTCTCTTCAGATTAAACAGTAGCATTGGCCTACTAGAAAGTTTTCCGTGTCAGCACATTTACTCTAACAACTGTCTGGCTGCTCTTTTTAGAACACACTGCTCTTCCCTATTGGTCTATTAACTTCAACAACGTACGTAACTCGCGTTTTCAGATAACATTTATGCAGAAACGGATTGAATGTGTGTTCCACTTAGTTTATTTCAGTGATATCATTGGATTACGTGGAGACCCCAATATTTAAACTACTGATCACTGACTCCTGATCAGAGATACATCATGGATACACGGTTACACTCTGTGCAAGTTACGAACTAAAGCTGATCTCATTCTTTCGTCGTTAAACATAGACGAGACGTATTAAGTGGAACAGATTTGATCGTTTGTTTTACTAATGCTTATCCGTCGCTTGCCTCGTCGTGTACGATCTGTCTTAGGTTGGCAACCGCAGCGGGATGGTCATCGCACAAGCTGTTTTATTGGACGAAACTTCATGCTTGGGTTTGCCAGATTTGTGGTGTGTTTATACAAGCTGTCTAATTGTTGAATGCGAATCCAGATCCTTAAGTGGTCTTCGTTCAGTTGTAGCTTGCCATCTCTGATTGTCTCCCAACTGTCCAGCCACTGAGAATTACTAGTTTTTTGATGAATTTTCAATAGCTCTTTTGAATGTTTTCGACACCTCGTCAGGTATTGTACGCAGCGTGTTCAACTGATTTGATACTAACTGTCTAACTGTATTCTACCTACACAACATTGTGAGCTTTCGCATGCGTCTGGACGCATATTTCGGGCTAACCAACACGCAGTTGATCGCAATCTAGAGGCTTGCCACCGTTGGTTCATCTGATCGGTCTATCGTGAAGCTCTCTCTCATGTTGTACAATAAGACATACAACGATCAGTTCACTGGTTGCGAGTGTTGTAGAATCAGACATCCGCAGTCTCTTTCCGACAACCACTGTTGGTTTAGGGTTACGATGTCCTCATCCGACTTGAGTCTGTTTGTTCATACCGACTCGTTTATCTACCCAGATTTCTACTTCGAAATATCCTGTCTTCAGGAAACAATTCTAATTTGTGCTGACAGATTTTCCTCCCAGTGTTCCAAAAGACTTCGTAGGAAGAAGGAAAAGGTTTTCAAATCGAAAGTTTATCTACTTGTCAAATACATTTCGAAGCTTGTGGGATGTGAGTTAAATCGTTCGAATTCTGCATACCTCAACACAATACTGTGTGATGAAAACTGCTGTAAGATTTGGCAAATCATGAAATTATTGAATAGATTAAACACTCCGACCAGGAAGCTGGTTGTCAACGTCAAAGTGCTCAAACGTTATTTTAGCATGATAACGAATAGCTCCTTCTGAGTTATTATGGAGTTCTCATTTTCCACTGATCCGTCTACTCCCATTGAGAGTTCAGTTAATTTCAAAGAACTCACCTGGTTAAAATCCAACGAAGCAAACGGATCTGATGGCTTTTCACTTATTGTACTTAAGGAATGTGCAAAGATTGTATACCAACTTCTAGGTGAGTTTTTCATTCAACGTTTCAGACAATGCACGATTACTGAGTGTTGGAGGACAGCATGCATCACAACCATTCTCAAAAAATAGACTACTAAATTTTGTCCAATCTTAAGTACACCTGTAGCACTGAAAGTTTTTGCAAAACCCATTCTTGTTCGAACGGAAGATCAGGTGAACGTGAAAACTTCTAGTCGGCTTGCTCATCGTTGCTTACGCTCAACCTTGAATGCTCTCGCTTGTCCAGTTCATTCCATTCTGTAATCATCTGATGGTAAACAAGGAGTCGTCCGCATGTTTCTCGGGTCACAACGATGCCTTCGGATGTGTTGATGGAGATATGCCATTCAAAGAATATGGAATTCAAACTTCGACTGTCGAGCTTTTATTCTGTTATTGGAGGAATCTCTATTGCTGGATTCTCGGGTTTCCTGAACACACGCTGAGATACGTCGCTCATGACAGGGTTAAGTAAGAAACGAGAAATCGGGGCACTCTTGGTGAATATCCCTGAAGGTGTTAAACGTTCGTAACGGCTGTCCAGAAACATTTATCATACTTACACAATGGACATCTTCAAAAATTCACTCTTTTTTTGGGTTCCTTTTTGCGAGAGACGATTCCGGAAAATCGTGCAAGCAATCGAATGAAAGGCATCTTACTTGTTTTAAATACCATAGCCTGCAGGATTGTTAATTTTCCGAGAACTATCATGGGAGTAAAAGTTTCACTGATGTCTTTTTGGTCGGGTCGGAACC
>JTDE01021386.1:0-24673 GCA_014338405.1 Paragonimus skrjabini miyazakii | reverse complement strand
TGTCTCTTCTGCACTATTTTGCCTTTCTGTGAGTTTGATGTGTTAGCGCAATATAAGTTTAGTGGGTAACTTGGATGCAACAGAGGTGTCTCCATCACCTTTGTGTTTGTCACACAAAATTTGAATCCCATTTCTGATTACTTGAATAGCTGCTGTTAAGCATAAGGCACCACCTTAGGGTCCCAAGCCGTCCGAGGAAATGCTGTCAAGCCCGATAGTAATAGCTTCCAGCCATATGTGTAACGAGAAGACTCCGATCTGAGACCTTGTTACGCTTCCACATTTCGGGCATATAGCCACTACTGCTACCGGTGGAAGACAGATATGCAATAGCTGAGAATTTGGGCCTTGTCACCTATATGATCCGGTTAAAACCAATGGAATTGTCCCTCGAAATGTTCCACTCATCTATGAACTTGGTGCAACTAGTTGGTGATAAATGAACTTTGTTTCAAACTATGGTACCATTAACAACAAGTCGTCAACCAACAGAGCCATGAGTCCGAAAGAAGGCACTCCGTTATTCAATGGCAGAAAGACTGTCTCTGTCTCTAGATCGTAAGACCAATTAGTGCTTATGTCCAAGGCGCAAATTTTCAGTCAGTTTGCTTTTAAGCTGAGCGGAATCAAAGGACGCTTGTTTATAGGATTCACTGACTTGGCAGATGTCTTGTTATGTCGCATGTGTGCGGTTTCCTCACGACTTGTCCTTTCACTGAATGTTACTACAGCTTTTACGACTTATTCCATTTTCATTTGGCCTCTTTCGCGTGACTTAAACTGGACAGTTCACTCACCAGTGCTGCTTCATATGCTTTCGTTGCATTTTCCTCACTCAAATATCAGTTATGTATCTTGCATTCAAGCGGGTATCACCTCTGGGCAACCGGTAAAACAAAACGAACATTAAAAAAAAACAAGACCTGAGCCAAAACGACTACTCCGAAATTTACGATAGTCTACAACAGATTGATGCCGTCTACAACTGACCGTTGTATGACCGATTTGTATACATGGCTGAGAAGTACGAAACGGTCACATTACTTCCTGTTGCATTAAAACGCATTACTCAGAATACGGGGTCTACACGATGTACATGTTTTCTGCAGTCTCTCACCACTGCTACTGCATTGTGCTTAGACACCAATCACACTGTCAAGTTTCTTTTCCTCCGGAGCAAGACACATAAGTTAACCACTTAGATAGCCTGTTAGTGTGATGAGGCCGGGTGATGAAATTGTTCCATTCGTGCATGCGTGTGTTGATGTACTGGGGTAATCGAGAAAGATAAACAAACATTGGTTGGCAGTTTGATAAGAAATGGGGTTTTCCAAACATGAACTTGGCCGTGACAGCTGCAGCACCCCGAAATTATCATTGGGTATAGGTGATTTCTTGTGTTCGTCTTGTTGTTGATTCATATTCCGTCTGTGTGGGCTTGCTGTATAAACAATTCTTTCATCACCATTCTTGGTTCTTATCAGTAGGTGGTGCCGTGACCATGATTGTGGACCAAAATCCTGTAACTGCAGCCCTTCAAAGACGAGAACATCTCGGGCTTCTTGGAAGAATTAAAGGACATGGTCGAGGTAGTAGGAGTCAGAACCGACCGAGCAAAACTAATGGTCCTTTAGAACACCTTTGATGACAAGGCAGGCGTAATTCTCAAAGCGGTACGAAGAGTTTCTGTAGGGCTGGACTGAATCGCCGCAAAGACGAACTGATTGTGAGCTCGGCAGCCTTACCAGCCACCAGGAGACAGTGCGATGGTTCAGGGGGACCGGGCTCGGCCCCGAAGTTGACACTCTGGTTTACTCCGTTTCACTGCGGAGCAACACGTGCTGATAGACAAATTAGTGAAGGAGGTGCTATCGAAAGTCTTGAAACAGCCCGATTTGCCTCATTTGACGACTGTGTAAGAATTGGCTGACGCGGTCCGTCAGTTACTGGCTCAGAACTCAGTGACTCTGAACGAGGTCAAAGTGAACGAACCTCGAACCGCAGTGGACAAGCTGTTTGAGAACGTTGCAACTGGAAAAGTGAAAAAACCATCAAGGTAGTACGTGCCACAAATACGGAAGTTTTAACACTGACAGGGTGTATGCCAACCAGGTATCACAAAACAGTGCTGGAACAAATTTTCCATTAATCCTCTTTGTTTTGGACGAGAAATGTGGTAATAGATTAAACTGACAAGCCAATAGCTCAGGCTAAGTTTTACATCAACGGGGGTTTGGATTACTGTTTCAGTAACACAGGGGGTTGCGATTTCATTGGGTGGCCACAGGTTGGGGAAGATCGTTCCACCGTGCATAATGGTCTTTCGAACAGTAGGCATATTTACGTTCAAAGCAATGGTCTTGGGGTGTGCCACATCCGATTCGGTGGTCAGTCTTACACCAGTTCTCCAAGTGAACGCCAGACCATACTGAAATAAAGACTTTTTGACGGTGCTAAAGTGAGTATTGATTTGGAGCACTATGAGCTTGTAACGAAGTATGGGGTGGTTCCACTAAGGAGAAAGCGTTGATCAAAGTTTGGGCTAATTGACACGAGTGCCTTCAAATCGATTCTGATGTGTGGCAGTTGGTTACTAAGAAAAGTGGTACTTAAATCTCGAGAAGTTCTCACTACTGATCAACACTCGTACAGCTATGGCGAATGGATGACACCTGAATTCTACGTTGAGCCGAAGCGATGCCAACCGTTCGGCTCAAGAAGAATTCCAGTACATCTGCGGCAGGAAATTGAACGGCAAGTGAAAGATGCAGTGAAAGAAGATATCGTTGAAAATGCACACAATCCGTTCAATCTCCCGTCCTGTTGGTCATGAAGCCCAACAGACAATTCAGGTGTATCGATTTCATAACCACAGTGCACAACAAGCTCCAGATTTGAGGGTGTTCTCCAAAGCAACGTGCTAACCTGCGTGTCTTGGAACGGTGACATTGAAAGCGTTTATTTGTATCAGTTGCCTTGAATTGGAAGGCACTGATCATCCAGAAGTACCTGGAAATCGAAAAAATGGGAGACAATAAAGATTAAGAAATTAATAGTGGCCGAATCTTATCACTGTAGAGGGTAACGCAACCTCTGATATTTCTCGATTGTTTTACCGTGGAAGGGATTTGACTTAAGAGATCCTATCCTGAGTTTCTAACTCAGAGGTCTAACTTGCGAGGCAACGAGAGGCAGAATTGTTTTGTGAAACCTCGCTCGAAACCACTCACTCAAGATTCTGACTCATTTGACCATGAAGAACTTGCCTGTCCCGAAGGCGTTTCTGTTGTTGTTGCTGTTGGGTGGTCACGGTTGCTCGTTAGGTGGTCAGAGCACCTGATGTTTTTGTCCTAGTGACTATATGGCAAAAAAGAAATGAACGATGCTTGTTACGTTTCACAGAGGATTGAACTTTTCTAGTGAGTATATTTTGTAATAGTGCGCATGCTGTCATTGTCTAATACATACACATATACCCCTTCCTCCGCCCTGCTGATGTAAAATCATGATTTATCCGTTCAGAAATTTCGTTGTGTTGTAGGTGGTCATATTTTTTTTGTTTATCTCTGTTATGCTCGGTAAAGTTTTACCCATTCAGATTATATGGTGATAATGTGAATGAACACCACTCAGAAAAAGTCACTTAAATGATCGATACCCAAAAAGTAAAGAACAGTAATCACACTGACAAATAACTTTATTCGCTTTGGACGTGTGCACACTCATCCATTGCATAGGTTTGCAAATCAAAATTGAGACTCATGCTCTTTTCATCCCTCATCCACATTGATCATGTGATGCCTAAAACCCTTAATCATTGTTTGTTCAAGCGTATATGAATGAGGGTGGATGGAATCTGGGAACTCATCGTCTCGCTTATTCCAACCACAATTAATATCCAATCTGCCAGATGAAATGATTACAAGGGAATCTTGACCAGGCTTATATCTCTTACACCAGCTGTTGTCCATTTGTACAGCGAGGTGGTGGAAAGTAGACTGACGCGACTAAATGTCGGATTCCGTAACTGAATCGACATGCTGATTTTGTTTGCCTTGATTGGTAACCAGCCTGGACTCAAATCCTCGACTGCCTTGTTTGCTGAACAGAGTGAGAGCGCAATGATACCGTGTATTTGTGCACTGAACCAAATCACAACTTTACTTCTAACATACGAATGCGTGTGCGCGCGGTTGTATATGTATTCTCATGACTATTCACCTTTTGGTTATGCTGAACAAGTTATGTTACTGTCTTTGTTCAGTCACAACCCCGAAGCTAAAAGCTATAGCATTTGACACAAAATTACTTAGAACACTTTTTATGGAGAATTTAACAATTCTCTGTTTAGATCCCCATCACAGACCTTCATGGTTTGCCTACGAATACTATTATCGTGTCGCAAGATTGTCAGTCTAAACATTGAAGCGTTTAAGCGATATAGATTTCAGTTTTACGATAGAATCGTTATACGCCTTCTGAGTTTTACTCACGTAGGATGGAATTTTCGCACTACTCAAACTTGAACGTAGCTTTAATATTCAAATGGAGCAGGTTTCTTTTTCGGAGGACAATGTACGACTCTGGTTTTATTATTGCCCACTTCATAAGCAGATTAATTGTAGTAGAGCTTCTATTCGGCAAAAAGACTTACACTTCCGGTGAGTTCTGACAAGAGTGAAGTTCGGGTGTGGTATCCATTGTCGAAGATAGTGCAGCGGGAGTGCCAGTCCGTAAATGGAAGGTGCTTTCATCTGTGAGTAGTGTTCAATTTATAGCAGCCGAACCTCCCGATCATTAGTCACTGTTTAATATGTATCCATTTGAAAACCTTACCAACCTCTTAGCTGTTACAACCACATATTTTTTTGTTCTTTCACAGGTGTACCTGTTCCTGGTGATTTTTCAAAGGCACTACCCAGATTGCCCAATCTTGCTACTAGTGATTTGAAAGACAGACTTACCACCTATCTGAAAAACCTAAGTCAGTCGGTTTTAGGACAGGAGCAGCCAAACATTTATCAGTCTCAGCACAGTCGGTCATCTGTTCCTCGCGACCGATCTCCTTCGCCGTCTACGCGGAAAACGGTTTCGAATAAACCCCGTCCGTCGAGATTCTCATTGCCCACTCCCGCACACCTGACTGTGAATGGTGACCGAGTGAGCGAGTGAGTGTACTTCGAGAACGGTTTTGTGTCAAGCCTACATATCTGTTCAGTCATTACCATTTTATCTAATTACATCCGACGAAGGTTGCAACTATCTAAGGCATTTGATTTCTTGCTTGGTACTAACTAGGTACTTAATAAGTTGCTGTCGCTGCAGTCTTTTGAAATAGTACCAAGGTTCACATGTTGAGCTGGTTTGGACGCGATCACCTCCACGAAACCATAACTTCACAATCCAGATTCGAGTTGTTTCGATTAAATTTTGAACAAAATGTATAATTGTTTCCACTTTAACCGGTGCGCACCGGTGATCCATCTGCACTGAACGCTTCAACAAGTTTTCTGTCAACTTACCTGCAACGTCGTTCGAAGACTCGATCTTTAGTAGTAGTGTGGGACGGCGGTGTGAACACTTTGCATTGAGTCCTTATGTGTGTGACCCGGGATGTAGTCTGACGTTTAAGGTTGTTGTATAACAGGAAGTCTCGTTTGTGAGTAGCATACTACGCACAGGCGACATTCAGGGACCAAAGGGCCAGCCTCAACACCAGGAATACGACGGACCAGAAGTGACTATCGAAATAGTGTATACACATAATGGAGGAAGTGCCACCAGAGCGAATGACAACGTACTGCTACTCAGTGTGTGTGAATGCACGTCAGCCGTTCAAATGAGTGTACGTGTTCGTGATTCCATGTTTAACATAACCCGCACGGGAGTTCGTGCAATAAACCACCTGCAGGCTGAGCGTATTTTGCGATCACAACAAGGTGACCCGACCCTACCAAACTTGGGCAATGAGGGGGTCGACTGTGATTAAAAACTGTACCATTGTTTGCTTACTGTTTCACTCTCCTGAGGTTACCCGACTGTGACGTCCAACTGTACTAGTGCTATGACTTTCCCTATGAAGATGATCGCCAATTGGCAAACGCATTTAATACTTGAAACATGGGGTCTTTTTCTGCCTTTGATTTAAGTTGATCAGAAAACAAATTGCGATACGATTTTACTTCTCACACTCTCGCGTAAGTCATAAAACTTTGGTTAGCATGGAAACAGTTTTTAATTGACATGCTAACCGTTCAGATCGAACAGGACCGTTGGTGCCACTCACAACTAGACTGACGACAAGCAACTATGATAGTTAGTTGTTTTTGAGCACTTGTGGCATGTTGCTTACAGTTGCTCCACAAAGCTCGAAGATACCTCAAAGTTTATGAGTTAAGGGCCCTCGGCAAACAGTAAACGATGGTGCAATTTCGGTTTTAGGGCTCGTGGTTGAAAATGTTATCCTGGTAAGGTAAAGTGGATTCTACATTTGACGTGGAAACCTAGCTCATACACTCAAGTATGTGAACAGTCACACCCCTGGAGAAACAGAAAAACTACTACATCCTGAGATCTGCTCTATTCCAAGATTTTAGGCATTTATAAGTAGTAAGCAAATGACTGAAAAATCTTAAACCAAAATTAAATAGAGCTGTCCAGAGAGGCAGCGCGCGGAACGTATGTCACGAAAAGTTTGTCCATATAAGCTTAGACTCTTCATATGTAACACCACTTGAAATGTTATCGTTGACTGCGGTTTCCAATCTGATTGCACTTGGATTTCACTAGTGTGCACATTTAAAATGTAGCTAGCTCGAACCCAGTGAGGTCCGGATTTTTCGCAATTAGGTCTTTTCGAAATTATAAAATCTGCTACAGTACTCATTATTTGTACCATAAAACACGATTTCTTATTTGGTTTTGTTTGTTTCTGTCCGCGTTTATTTTTTTCCAGACCATGCAATCCCTGTTTCAGACGCCCGCGCACCGTTTCCTATCGAGCGTCGGACTATGCGTATCGCGAGTATACGACCATTTGTGATGACATTGACATCTCGTGCTTGAGCGATGTAAGTTTTCATTAGAAGTCGATTCTGCAAACAGCTGTTTTCGGTCATTCTCATCACGCTTCTACGAATCACATGGATTATACGCGATTTATATATGGATCAGTGGAGCAAATCACATGGATTATTGTGTCCCAGCGGATGGGACATATCACAGTCTAATGGGTGGTTATGCTGGTGCGTGTAGGGGAGTGACATATGGGCCAGTCACAGCCGGTAGCGTCAACTGGTTTATGTTCGATCGGATTTTGACTGGTTTTGAGGTAGATGGCCAAGGAAGGTGAAAGGTCTGTACGAACAAATATGGTTCATAGAGTCTGATGATGGCGTCAGCTGTAGATAACAGTTACATTCGGGCCGATCTGGAGTGGGCTTGACGGACGGATGATTCGAAACACTTCGTTCTGCCTAATTCGATGGCCAATCATGTGGGACCCGATTGCACTTGAAATGGGCGTAATCGAACCATGGCGAAGCCATTTCAGAAGACGTTCACGAACTTTATCCGATAGCTATCATGTGGCCCTCCCAGTGTAACCGGCTTGACAACAAACGAGTAAATACAAAAAATGAAGAGAGCTTGGGCAAACTATCTTCAGGGCGTGTAAAATGTACGGGATTGATGTTGAACAATACGATATGTTTTGCCACAGGGGATGTAGGCGCGATCATGTTTAAAAATGTACGATTACTTATTTCGCTGGTAACTTCACTCTTATCCGAATGGGTTCACGTTTCATACTGGAGTGCCCACTTTTATCTGCGAATCTCTCGGAATATTCGTTTTCAATGAGCATTTCTCAAATATACTTTGTTTCATCTTGCAGATCTTTCGTAATCTGTTTTCTATGCAACACACAAAACTCCTATTGTACTTCAGAAGGACGAAACTGTGAAAACGTGTGTGTTTACGTGCCCACGTCTTTTTCTGTGGATTGATCTTTGGGTTGATTTGTCCACTTGACGAAGCAACGCAATACTTAAGAATGAGGGCCTGTCATGATGTTCCAATCCGATGATGAACCTTATTGAGATATGCTTTATTAGACTCAGCTTCATTAAACTGCTGCATTAAATTCTGATGCCGAAATGAGCCCACCTAACTGTATATGTAGGCTTTCAAGTTGTACTTCAGTGTCAATGCAGTTTCGAATGACAACTGTTTTTTACCCTGCGTTACAAAGGGAAAGTTGTGATCATACTGTTCTAGTTAAGTTGCCAACTTCGTTTGCGGCTTGATTGGGTTCAGAGTACACGGTCGCCTGTGTTCTTCTTTTTACCCAGTAGCTTTTCCACCTCTATCTGTACGTATTGTTTGAACAGTCTTCTGTCCACCCCGAGGAATCGTGACCAAACGCTAAGATTGATTTCACACATGACACTGAAGAAATTTGTTAGCGTTAGTTTTGTCCTGTTTCTTTTCTGAAGAACTGAGTATACACGAGGTCTGGTCAATTTGATCAACACAAGCATGTTTCTAAGGTAACCTTACCTTGCTCCAACATTTTATTCACCCTAACTATATCCAACTTGCCACGTAATTGCGTAGATTGAATGTACGAGAATGAAGTGACTGTCAGTCATCGGAACAGGGCGAAGAAAATGCGTCAAACTTTAGCAGTACGGTGCTCACACATATATGTGCACATTAGTCTGCTTACGGATAACCCCCATGTACAATCATACTGTAGTATCTAAGGCAAACAACTGGGAGTACGTAAAATACTTTGTGCAGAAACGTCCTCTTCATTTACGTTGCATGAGTTCACGGACTGTCTCCTATTTTGAACCTGATTGAATTTAGGCTTAATTACCCACCACCACATTTCGTATAAGGAGTCGAAGAAGTAGTCCTACACAAGATATCTCACTTAAGCCTACTTGGCTGTTCTAATTTCATCATCTGAAATGTCTCTCACTAGCAGTAGTCGGGATACTTATCCACTAGACCACAGGGTCACGGTCACCATGGTTGCAGGAAGAGATGTAAATTAATTTCCTTAGCTGTTGCGCTTCCGTTCACTCAGGCTAAAATCGATCAGTGCCGTATTTTGTGATTGGCTTGCCAATGAGCAAGCATTTAGCACAGCTCTAGAAGTGGTTGAGAAAGGGTTTTTACAAACTAATTCACATACCTTCCTGCAACCCTAGTGGCTGTGACCCTTTGGTTTAGTGGGTACGTGCTTGGACTACAATCTGCCACTTATTCAAGGGTCGTTTGTTCGATTCTCTGGTGTGCGCGGCGCTGATGAGACCCAACTAGGTAAAAACAGCCGTCTACCATTTTGATGATTGTCACTGGGACCAACTGTTTGCAGAAGCCTTTCTCGTCTGAGGCTATGGTGGATGCTTGCTCATTGACAGGCCAATCACAAACTACGGAGCTGATCGATTTCAGCCTGTGAGTGAAAGGAATCGCTACAGCTAAGGAAAAAAGAAGGATGTCTGTACTGTAATTCTTACACGCAAACATTAAACGCCTGGTTGTCTATGCTGCATATTCAATCAAGCAGAGGTTTGAAGCAAGTTTTGGTTGATCTTACTGTTTATTGCCGGATTGATCTTGACCAGTTGTTCACTTCACCCGGGACTGTACTCTATTCCGCGATTGCTCATGAAGGCTCTTGCTAACTATTCGTGTTTGTATATTGCATGAGATAATAAGGTCCACATGAAACAACGTACTTTCTTGTTTTGTCATTTTCTCTTGACATTTTCGCCATCCGCTCATTAGTGTATACCATTATTCTTCGCCTAAAGTGATCTCCGTTTCATTGCAGTTTTTTCAGTGTCTTCCTTATCTGTGCATTCCGGTACCTTCAGTTTCCACCTCAAAACATCTCGCCCGATGATTGTCTGTCACAATAATTACAGTGTACGCCCGCATACGGTTTGCCGTGTTGTTCGAACTAATCTCACACAGTATGAGTAGCTACACATGCAAACACAATCCATTACATAAAACTTACACGACCTCCTCATCTATTCAAAACAGCCGAAATAGTGAAAACTGTTTACAGTGATTCTTGATGCCTTTCAAACTAGGCTTTAGCCGCGAATCCGTGCATCTATGCACGTATATTATATTATATTATACATATATATGATAACTTTTTCTGAGCTTCTTTCCATCGTTGTGCGTCCCGATCTCAACCAGTCCAACAGTTCTACGACCACACCAACCGGCTCCCACATCGATTTGACTGTGGCTGAACAAGCAGCGGCACCACAACACGATGGGAACATCCCGAGTAGATCAATAGCGTTGAATCCAAAAGTGTATGTATCTGAGTCACAAACCAACCCGTCTCAGAGCTTTGTGCAAAACGATGTGATCAGAGAGACTAGCGAGCCGCAGACCGATACAAACTGTCTCAAGCGTTTGGCTCCTCTTTTTTGTGTGTCACGCTCGCCGGTCACCAGTCGTTCCGTTTCACCGGCTACGACGGAACTGGATCATGGAAATGATCACCAATCCCCGCTGCCTCCGTCCCACAGTGCGGACGACAGCCCCACACTCACTGATGCTACATTTGGTGGCGAATGGCCGCAGGATCAAATAAGTGAGTATCCTTCATCCTCTTCCTGTCCATTCGTTACTGTTTACTGTCGCTTCGATTAAGTCTACTTGGCGATCCCTTTCGTTCTTTCCGGACTTGGACTCGAACAAGTCATCCTGTCACATCCAGGCACCCTTTGTTTGTTGAGTCCGTTTGTTCGTCATTAATCAGTGTGCAAAATAATACCACCAAGTTTTCCTTGCTGTCTTCACCAGTTTTTTTGTGGATACGCAAGAAAAGATGTTACGTTTTGTTTTGAATTTTCCCTGTAGATTAGTACTTGAATATTTTGGTGCTCACTATGCCGCTTTGAGTGTCTCAATCAGATCATCTTGGCTTCGCTGGTACGCTCTCTTCGTATGCTAAATTATCAAGCTTGTCATCCATACCTCGTGATGTAAGTTGCTCTTATTGCGATTGTGCAACGATGAACCACAAAACCAGTTAAGTCACTTTGTTCACTGCTCCACCTTCTAACACGTAGGATACTCCGTCAAGCTCATCATCCGTTACGGAATACGTTTCTTTCTGTAGATCTGCGTTCTCCCAAAAACGGGAATACCTTTTCAGATGAGTTGACCGTGAGATAAAATGTACAGCGTACCGGTCCTGCTGGTCACAATGGCAATAACAATCATGATGCCGTTGAAAAAACTGGAGTAGATGATGTAGATTTCAACCGTCAAGAGCTCCGTGCCACCAACCTGATCTGTAATGAGGTTGGAAAATGGATCCTAAACTTAGTATATTTGTCGGCTCACCCAGTTGAGGAGCTTCTTATCCTTTAAGGAGAACGATAACACGCGAATGGTTCTAACTAATCTAAAACGATTCCAGGACGTTTTTCGTCAGTAGTGCACAACTTTGGCATGCATTCCTTTTGCACCAAATGTCACATTTCAAAAAGTTGCTTTTAGTACTAACCTTTCAGATGTAAGAACTCTTTGCATTTGGTTCCTGGAAGCATACTACAGATACTATTCGTTTACTGTTTATATGATGCCACTTTTTATAATAATTCTACCACTTATAATGCATAGTCCGGACACAATCTTATCGCCCAATTTCTGAAATGTTTCACTTTTTATTTGTCCGAGAAATAGGACGTACGATAGACTCTAATGTTACCTTCCTAGCACGCGGATTAACATAGAGATATTGTCAGCGTTTGCACCTTGAAACAGATAGATCAGCTAGCCTACTGGGCTCAAACACTAGACTCATCGACATCTGCATTTCAAAGACTATGTGGAACTAAGAAATAATGGAATCAACTAATCGTTCACGAGGAATGCCATCGCAACGGGATAGATGTTTTGAGGACATCAGTTGAACAATACATCTAGCGGGGAGGGTGCGCACAAACCTTGATAAACTGACTAACCGAGTGGAACAGAGAGAGAAGCTAAACGCTGGACATAAAATGAGCGACTTTGGATCTTGCTGAAAACACCAAGAACACGAAGTGACCATGTCATGTTTTTACGTAAAGTAATCCCTGGATAGTTAACAGAAAACAGTCGAGGTAAACGTTCGTTATTTACATGAAAAGAAGGCCATACATTAAAACGTTTTTTATATTGAGTCCTTCCATGAGCTGAAACGAGATAACACACAACACATTTGGGTGTGTTAAGAGGCACACTGCAAGAGTCTGACCAATGTGCCAACTCGAATAAACTGTCCAGCAGGGTGAGAGAAGGAAGTCTAATTGGGTGATTGTTGCCTAACATCATATCATATGTATTTCTGATACAAATGTGTGAATGTCTACCGACAGTGATGCAATATAGCATGAAAATAAGAAGGAGGGAGAGGATTGCACCACGTAAAACACCGGAGCGGGTGATGAGTGACGATGAGACTGGTTTATCATATTGAATAAAATGACTTTGTTCTGTAAACTAATTGCGTAAAAACTCAACAGTTGAAGTTTGAATTCCAGATTTTTCGAGAACTTGGAGTGGCGTCTTTCCATCAACGTTTCCAAAAGTATCAATATAGTCGAGGAAACATGCGAACGGCTCTTGATTTTCCATCAAGCTATGACAGAGTAGAAAAAATAAGACAAGCAAGAACATTCAAGGTTGAGCGTGAGCAACGATGGGCAAACCGACTACAATTCGTGGTCAGAGATACCAACTGGGGCGCGCCTGTAAACAGCGAACAACTGCATGTTGTTTGAGAAGGCTTTCTCAAGATATTCGTCCAGACGCATGCGAAAACTCACAATGTTGTGTAGGTAGAATACAGTTAGACAGTTAGTATCAAATCAGTTGAACACGCTGCGTACAATACCCGACGAGGTGTCGGAAACATTCAAAAGAGCTATTGAAAATTCATCAACAAACTAGTAATTCTCAGTGGCTGGACAGTTGGGAGACAATCAGAGATGGCAAGCTACAACTGAACGAAGACCACTTAAGGATCTGGGTTTGCACTCAACAATTAGGTAGCTCGCATAAACACACGAATAGGTAAATTGAACTCGTATAGGCACGCACCATGGGTTATTGATGTTAGTACTGACACACGGAACAATCCATTCGCAGCAGCTCATGAGTTCAATTTGAACGACTTCATTTTCGATTTTTTCAAACAACAGGACCACGCTCAGGTTGACATATTCACGAATTTGGATTGTACTGTTCGCCTCAACCATGTTACTTAGTGGGAAACGAACGTTTCTACTTATGAGCATAAGCAAATGCATTTCCGCGATGTCTTGCTTTCGGAGTGCGACCCTCCACGTTGTGCGATGTTTTCTATCTTTACACTTCCGTTTTTGATCAATCTAACTACGAGGGCTCAATCGACTCAGTGGATATGTCAGCTGTTCTAATTTCGTTTAAACGCAGTGATGTACATGAACATACTAATGGTTCTCCGTTTCCTCATGTCAACGCAAGTTAGAATGTATGGCAAACTGTCTGACAGTTTCAGCACGAATTGCCGTATACTCCAGGGCTGTTCGTTTTCACCATTGCCAATAAACTTTTTCATAGACAAAATGTTGCAGAACTGTCAATGGCGCCTACAAAATGCCTGCGTAGATCTCCTACCCGATGAAACTTTAACTGATCCTGACTGTGCTATCGATGAAATGTTGCTGTTTGGCACTTTCCATGCTACACAAATAACTGTGTGCCCTGTCAAGTACTTCTAGACGTATCCTCTTACCTCAAGTTGTGAATTGTTTGTGCAGCACTGCTGTGTTAACATATACTTAATATTTTTTTAATGAGCTAATGGAAGTTTCTGACCTACCTTTGTATTTAGGAAGCCGAATCAGTAACGATTAAGGGGCCATTAGAAATGTATTAAGGACCCGTATCTTCATTGCCAGGATGGTCTTGGTTAGCCTAGATCATCTCTGGCCACAAAGAAACATCCTCTTGAAACTTACAGGGTACATGCATGAAGCGATTATGAAAATGTTGTTAGTCTACGGCCGTGATTGGTGGTCTCATGAAGTTGAATATGTGAATCGACTTGAAATATTCGACTATTGTCTGTGCCCAATTGTGCACATCAGCCACTCAGCAATGATACGATTACTGAACGGAATTTCGCTTGTTTGCTCCCTAGAAGTGCGTGGACTTGAGTGGTTGAGTCATTCATCAATGATGCCAACTACTTGTCTGTCACACGGAGCTTTTTTTTGTCTTATCTGACTGATGATTTAGAAGAAATGTAGTCGATTTTTTATGGATTGGCTACCGTAGATCGAATTCATCTTCCGAGTTGGAATCCTCGGGAATCCTAGTATGTGGTTGAAAAAGATCAGCCGATCGGGCCTAGTAGTGTGGACGTTGCCGTTGTTTGACCGAATTACCTGTAAGATGAATGCAATTGATGATGTAGAGAAGTGGACGCCATTTTGAAACTAACTTATATTGCCTTGCTCCTACTGTTAACTTGGTTGTTTTATTTTACATCAAGTAGGCACCTCGATGTTTCCCGTTTAAGCTGGGACACTGAAGCTTCGTTGAAATTTCAGTTTCTTTCCTGCTACCTATTTAACTTACTGAATCTAGCTTCTTCTTCGTGATGGCATAGCCGTTAAGCATAAGTGTCAACAACCAATGCATTTTCATCAAGGATGATGTTTTTGAAAAACGTACCTTATCAGCGTTAATGCAGTGCATCTTTCGAGGAGTTTCATTTAATCCTGCATTTTATACGTTGTTTCTCAACGTAAGATTGTTAATGGCAAATGTACACAGTTTCTCTGTTTATTGCAGAACCTCAAGAAGAATAACTGGCCAGTTTGTATGAACGTCTTCATCCCATTTCGCAAATACTTTGTTCAAATCATATTAACAAACTTCTCCTGCTGTTTACACACTGAATTGTTTGCGTTTTCTGGTTGTTCAACGCTTGAGGAATGCCTTTCAATCCTTACGCACAATTACTTCATTTATGTAGATAGACTTTGTTACTTTATCTCACGGCTAAACGTTTACTTTGCTCACTAGAGGTTCTACTGGCCTTCTTAAGTTTTTTCTTATTTCAATCTCTCCCGTTGCTACCTTTACGTTGTCCCATTGGATTGTTTCACGTTTTGTATCGTCTTATATTCCATAGCTACCCTCAACCGTGCACGCGGCCTTTCAACCGGGTCTTCGAATCTCTGTCCTATCTCAGATAATCATCAAGAGCGAGCTCGTCATCTTTTACTTAGACGACACACTTCGGCACGTGACGCAAAGTCTACTTCCACGAATAACATCCCACCCGGTCAGTTTCATGAACTGACTGAAGACAAACAAGTCGTCGACCCGCACGAGCCGACCCCTTATCCGGATGAGCTGAGCGATACTGAGGAGAAAGAATCTGGGCTCCAACTGGCCGAGAAGGCGGAACGAGCTGAATTACGTGGTGTGCTCATAAGGCGCTTGCGTAAATTGTCTTTTGCTGCTGGCACTACGTCTACGAAACCGACACCAAGTGCATTGAGTCCTTCCGTGTCGCTACATTACCCAAGCTTTCTTCGACATCAGTCCAGTCCAACTAGTGATTTGGCCCTGTTACGAGTTAGACGCAAACCTTCCCACTCATTACCATCAATCAGCCTGGACGAAGTGCCCTACCACGGCTCTCAGTCGGATGAACATGGAACCGCAGTTGAAGATCAGATGGATCAAAACCCTGAAGTGAGCGCTCTGTTTTCTTACCTCGACGTTCCGTACGCGTCGCGTTTGACGCTAAAGTGTCCATCAGTATTTAACAGCTGCTGCTTGTATCGTACACATCCAACGGTCGGTCATTGTAAATAGCGTTAGATAGATCATAGCTCCTTGCTTTGCAACCGTGAGGTGATAAGGAAACTATTAGCAAAGTTAGTTGTCATCCTTTCGTTTGTCTGTTTAGAAGGCACATTCTGGAAAGAGACTACATCCATGTTTTCCTGTGAACCTAGTTTTTAACTCAACCAACACTTTTGCATTTCTTATGGCAATTTTCTCATTGTTTTTTCGCCACTATCTGTCCACCTTATCAGTCTTCTGACCAGACGATTTCTGGTTCTCGATCTCACCCCTTCATTTGCACAACCTCTAATCAGCTGACCGACGAATATATACTAGATCCGACTGCATTCGGTCCGGCAGACGTGGGGGACTTCCTGTCCCACAATTCGCGAGATGAAGAGGCTGTAGACCCAGATTTGGATTTAGACCGATACTCGATGATCACTACTACGAATACGACCGTGCATGCGTCGAATAGCCTGCGCTGGAGCTCAGACTCCCAGTTTCCCAACCCTTCCGATCCTGTGGATGCAGAATGGGTCGAGGCAGTATCGGCGCAGCCACAACCTCACGAACAAACAGACGAATCAGTCTACGGTCCAGATTCTGATTCTGAACAACAATCAGCTGACGACAACGCGTCAATTGCAGACTAAACAGGACGAATTTGATTATCCTGCTCGATTTTGCACAAGCACAACAAACTGCCCTTCCGAAAAGCTTTTCTTTACCAATTTTCCGCCGTTCTCCCTTCATCCACACAATCTATTCAGATGACACTCTCGCCTTTTCAATTACCTATCAAAGCTGGGTCACGTTCTTGACAATATTGTGTTTTATTGTCGAAATATTTTGAAACGAGCCTCATCACCATTATTCATCCGACAAACCTGTCCCTTTTTTAGCGGCAAATTGCAATAGTCACTCAAATGAGAAACTGTTTTCTAATACTGTGCTATTTTTCGATGATCGATGCTTTTCTGCATTACAATCTTCATTTGTATAGATTTGTTTCTTTTTTTTGTGTTTATGATAAATATAAAGCGCCAACAATTGTTCCGCTTTTTTTTCTCTCGCTTGTAATGTTGTGTGTAGGATAGTTGAAAGTTTTCTCTAGTCGGGTCACACTTATGGTCTGTTTAAGTGGTCGACTAACCTGGAACTTGGCTGCTGCTTTAGATATATATATTTCATCGTCCTGTCATCATCTTGGTGTAATGTGTGGTCACTGGTAGATATCGTGAAATAGGAACATCTATTTCAAACGGTATTTTTAGAATCTCTGCTATGTAACTACGAGCACCAAAGCTGACCAACAGGGAGATAGTAAGTCAAACTGGTGACAAAATGTAATCAACCTCATAAATGGTCCTCATTCAATCAATCGTCCTTCAGATCGGCACATTCAGGTTTGTGAAAGGAGAACCACAAGCTAGACCAGCTGCTCCATCTTGTAATTTCTTGTGTGTAATCTCATGTGTGCTAATCAGACTAACTCATCTATGTTCATCAGATTAATTTCAACACAATTAATTTAAGCAAAATAATGGATGGTGAGCAGTTTCTTTAGTTCGAGTGTTCATAAACAGTTACACAGGAATCACCCTGAATCAACAGAGAAATTTACTTTAACTTACTATAGTGTAGTCAGATATTGCCTCACCATTCTTGTTAGACATCCTGATTCTCCGTCTGAACTCATCAAAATTTTGATCTAAAGAAACCGACCCACCTCTGATTACTGGCACAATAGCTCATGGAATTGCTCCGCCTCAAGTGAATCATTTTCACAGGACCAGCGACTCAGGATAAAAGGGAGAACGGACGTATGACCCAATCATCTTCCCCTTTCATATGAGTCTGAATAAGAGTATAACCATACAACGTTATTACAAATTTGTTCAGCTGTTTATTATCAAGACTGATCACTAACACCCCAACCTCACTGAAAAATAGTCATTATCAAGAGCATTGTAAAAGCATATGTTTCTGATTAACTTTTTTATGCTCTGAAAGAGGCTATATTAAGCTGAGTTATATGAAGCATAGCCTCCTGATTTTCATCATCTACAATACCATTGTTGATTCTGGGCAGAATCAATGAAAGAGGAATTTGGACTAGTGCAGGCTTCTCAATGTAACTTCAACTTCGTAACTCGAACCCCATTAGCCGGACGAGATTTCAACGCACTACCCATTATGCCAATGGCAGTGAAGGGCGTATAGCCACTGTTGCATTCGTCTCACGTTACTTTCTATTGATTTAGCAGCCTACGTTTTAGGTTAGTCTATGACTCCGCTCTCTTATTACTTGCATCAACTATAAACTAAGCAATTCACTTTTTTTTCAAATATGTACTGCGCCATCAGCCTTTCACCCACACGGCATCTTTCTTACTGACATGATGAACTCCAGTCTGCTTGTTTCGTAGCATTCAAGTAAATTATATGCGCGAATGCTCTGAGGTGCCGGCTGACAACGCTCATTTTTTCATGCACAACTATCGATTGCCTGTGAGTTACATCGTTTCATTACCTTAATTTTTATACCTACAACGACGATTTGGTTTGGGCACCCGTTTGTTATTTCGTATTGTTCTGACCGCTGACTAAAAACACTGTGTGTATCTGCCAGTTTTATTGGAGTTTCCGTAGCAGTTTTGTGCGACCAAAATCCAAAACCAAGCAAGGCTGGAAAATGTAGTATTTCTGTGGAAAAATAACCTACTAAAATCAGATAAAACACTCATCAGCCATTATTCCCACCGTTTTCAAGCGTGATAGTCACATCTCATTGATAAAATGTTCGGCAACTTCAGAAACATTTACGGTGAACTATTCCAGGGCCACAATCGTCGTAGTCCCGTTTAAATATCCATATTTGTTGGAACGTGGACAGCGAAGCCAAAATCGAACCACCAATCCACACAGAATACTTCCGCTCCGGAGGGGCAACAATCTTGATCTTCATTGTCGGCGGAGCCAAATGACAAATCTCCTTCTGCATACGGTCGGCGATTCCAGGGTACATGGTGGAACCACCTGAGAGCACGATGTTTCCGTACAAATCTTTGCGGATATCTACATCGCACTTCATAATCGAGTTGTATGCCGTCTCGTGTATTCCAGCCGATTCCATGCCAATGAAAGACGGTTGGAACAACGTCTCCGGACAGCGGAACCGTTCGTTGCCAATCGTGATCACCTGACCGTCGGGGAGCTCGTAGCTTTTTTCCAGTGAAGAACTGTGGGCTGCAGT
Organism: Paragonimus skrjabini miyazakii; assembly: GCA_014338405.1. NCBI lineage: Eukaryota > Metazoa > Platyhelminthes > Trematoda > Plagiorchiida > Troglotrematidae > Paragonimus > Paragonimus skrjabini miyazakii. Next base: position 5,535 of record JTDE01021386.1, on the reverse strand, counting down.
CTGCATTTCCTGATCAAAATCCAATGCAACGTAGCTCAATTTTTCTTTGATGTCTCGGACAATTTCGCGTTCTGCCGTTGTCGTGAAGCTGTAACCTCGCTCGGTCAGGATTTTCATTAGGTAGTCGGTTAAGTCACGACCGGCCAGATCCAAACGGATGATCGCATGCGGTAGAGCGTAGCCCTCGTAGATTGGCACCGTGTGTGATACTCCATCGCCGGAATCCAACACAATTCCCGTCGTCCTACCCGAAGCATATAGCGACAGTACAGCCTGAATGGCTACATACATGGCTGGAGCATTGAACGTTTCAAACATGATCTGGGTCATTTTTTCACGATTAGCTTTTGGATTCAGTGGGGCTTCGGTGAGTAGAATTGGGTGTTCTTCGGGTGCAACACGGAGTTCGTTGTAGAACGTGTGGTGCCAGATCTTCTCCATATCATCCCAGTTAGTTACAATGCCGTGTTCGATGGGATACCTTAGTGTGAGGATGCCCCGCTTCGACTGAGCTTCGTCACCGACGTAACTGTCTTTTTGTCCCATGCCGACCATTACGCCCTGATGTCTCGGTCGTCCGACAATTGACGGAAACACCGCTCGAGGCGCGTCATCTCCAGCGAATCCGGCTTTGCACATACCCGATCCATTGTCCACAACAAGCGAAGTGATGTCATCCATTTCCATATTTTGTAAGTGATCGCCACTGACCCGTTTTTTTTTAATAAGTTTGTATTTATAGCTCCAGACGTTGCTGTGCTGATGACCATAATTGTAATCAGCTGATTCGTACCTAAGCAGCCAACGACACTAATTGTTCGTTAAGTGCGGTTAACAATGGTGAATCGTACACGATTTAAGGACGCTGTTATCGTATGAACTTTCGATTCACCTGAAGGACGTAGTTATCACTCAAATCACACGTCACCTGATATCACTCTTTGTCTCTTGGTACAGCGCAAAACTGTTGTAATAGGGTAGGCTCAAACTGATATTTTTCACTGGAGCCATTTCTTTTCTTATCTGATTTGTTTTAGATACATCTGAACTCATGATCACAATTGCCTTGTTTAGTTTTTCGTGCTAACCCTCGTCGATTACTTTGTGATTGAGGAATCTCGATTGACCTGTAATCTCTGATAACTTGAGGAAGAGTGAACAAACTTTCAACCGTGTGGTATACAATTTTGATAATACTGTGTAAAGTAACTTAATCTCTAATCGTACGTATTGCATCCAGATGAGGTTCACAAGCCGTCAAGTCGAAAGTAATCTTTGCTGTACTTCTAATTTGTCAATTGGGCCTCCTAGAAGAACAACTTTTAGTGACAGTAATGTTGCTATAAAATGTGTTGTTTCGCTTTTGGGTGATATGGCACTAGTCGAACGCGCGGAACTTAAGAACTCCAGGAGGATTTGAAACTGAATACGACTGTTGAAAACGTAAACACTGCGAGGTGTGTCACCAAAATGACTGGTGATGCACTGCAGCCAACGGTTTTGCATACACATCACTCGTGTACAATGGTTCTTGCGTTCGAGCTTGGGTATTTTCTCACTCTTTGTTCATCATCATCATCATCATAGTAGTAATGAGCCTAACCAAAAAGTACTGTGGCTCGGGCCGCCGTTCACCTCAACAGTGACGTGGAATATCCTAGAAGAAAACGTTACTACGAAGGTTGAACATTATTAAAAGAAGACCAAGAGGAAGAACTAGAAATTGTATGGATTTAGGTACGCCATTGACTGCGACATACCACCATCTCGGATAGCGTCTTTAACCAGCGGTTTGAGTGATCACGAGGACCCCATCCAGTCAGGCGACACCTACCCACTTTGCTCAATGGAGCAGTCAGGGTCTTCATATTTCGTGACCACGTTGTTGCTTGACCACCACGTGGTTTGACCCAACTGTTAGTGGCCTCAGCATATAATGCCCGGTACGGTAAACGATCATATGACATACGGAGTACGTGACCCAACCATCGCAAGGTGTGTACCGTGGTTAATTGACCAATTGATCGCGCATCCCGAGCGTTCCGGAATACGCGCCGGCGAACTGCCACATTGCTCACGCGATCAGTCCACTTAATATGGGTCAATTGGCGGAGACAACCATGGTCAAACACAACAAGCCTGTTGACATCTTTGTGAATGGTCCACGTTTCCGAACCACAAAGCAAAATGGAACGCACACAGGCATTGCATATCCTTCCTTTCAGCGACAACCGGACGTCTTTTCGACGCCACAGAGGACGCAGTTTGGCAACGGCTACCCTCGCTGACATCTCATCTGCAATATTACAGGCTAACGAAATAGTGCTACCCAAATATGTGAAACTGTCCACAGTCTCAACCAGATTACCTGCAATGAAGAAAGAAGGAATGGAAATGCCCTAGTCTTGAAGTAGCACTTTGCACTGTGAAGGTGCAAATCGCATTCCATACAAACTAGCTCGGTCACTCACCTTGTCCAGCATGGTCTGCATGTCTTCGACAGAGGGGCTAAGTGAGACAATGTCGACCTCGGAATCGATCGATAACGAGTAGCCCATAGCTACCAAATGCAAGCAGCGGGTCAATGCTGATGGAACGAATGGTTAACATAAAACACCTTAAGTAATGCGAATAAGCCAACCTGCCCAAGTGTTAAAGGTTGGAGATCATAGTAAGGTTTAACGCGGTGTTTAATAGAACAACAGTAAACGATGTAAGTGTATCAAAGTTCAATTTTGCTTTTCCCATGGAAACTTCAGTTGTATATAAGCAGTAGGCTGAATAATACATTAGCACTAAACCGTGCAGCTCCAAGTAAGCTGAACGGCATTCTGGAAAACAGTTTAGCCTTAATATTAACAAGAAACAAAGTTGAGACTAGTTTAACACTGTGCAAGCTGCTCGTTGAATAAGAGAATGGTTTAGTGGACGAGTAGCAGCTAGCGAAACTCACTGAACCGCCCACAAATAAAATCCGTCTTATATCCAATAGGAAACTGCTATTGAAACGGCAAAATACAGTGAACGAAAAGTCGCAGTACATGAGGGAAAGGATGGCGACGTTGGATATAAGTAATAGACGAATGAATGGACGTCAGTTGCACAACTTAAAGGAAATCGCTTACCAGATAAAGAGGTTGTTGTCTTGATTAGCCGAAAATAACCAGTTACCAATACTTGTTGGGATGTGGAACAAAAGCAACGGAGAACAAACGAAATTGTAAAGCGTGAAAAAAAGTGCAGGACCCGTTTCAACTGGAAATTAAGCAATCAGGGTCCAACAAGTCAACGGATAGGCACAACACATCGGTATCCTAACATCATGCCAACAACCAATCACGACAGATTGCAACAAACCAATTCACCTTATGACGAGTGCCTGATGGTAACCAACTTCTAAAGCCAAGCGTCCTTTACGGTCACCGTGGTTGGCGTCGTAGCAAATTGAGGACGTAGGCCCCCCGATTGCATTCGTTCAACGGTGAAAACCTCCGGGTGTTCTTTGAGGGGTTAGATAAAACAGACTGGGTAAACAAAGCCAAAACTGACCGTGAGAGGTTGGTTGCCTCGCAGACGTTGCTGATGAGTAAGGCGAAGGCGGTGTTAGACACACCACCGAAATGGAGTGGACCGCCGAAAATGAGGCGTTGAATGCTGTGTTTGATTACCCTTTCAGAGTGAGGAGCTCAAGCTACGATCCAAGACGGCCCAGCTTGGACATTAAGCAGGTCGCTTCGCGGTCGCTGCCACTCTGCAACGAATGCTGCACAAAACACCACAAGAACTGTATCAAAAATCGATACGCCATTTGTATGCACTTCCAAGTCTGCATTGCCAACGTTTCTCGAAGGAGTGGCTTTGATGAACTCGCGGAAAGTGTGAACAACACTACAAACACGAAGACTGGTATAAATGCAGAAGACAATGGAGCGGTTGGCAGCAGAGATAGCTACATTGAGAACAACATCGCGGAGGAACGACAAACAAGGAAGTTGTTTCAGATCTTGTAAAGAATGGTACTGGTAGAGGGAATATCTGACCTGGTAGTTTAGGAGGTATAAGAACCGGCGTTCCTGATGACTAGGACGATTGGAAAGCACAACCTATTAGTTGATGGTGTGAAGGAACGGGGGCCACGTATTGACAGTCATATCTTATCTCCGGAAACTAGGCATACGTTCCTTGGAGCTGACTTTCTCACCGCAACGGATGCCGTAATTGGCTTGAGGTCCACATAGCTATCGACCGTGTGCGTTTCCCTGATGTCCATGGGACAATAGTACAGCATCAGCCAAATGCGTACATTCAAGTCCTCCACTTGCTGCAGTTCAAGGTCGAGAAATACGCTTATCTTTTCACAAATAACAACTCTCCGCACGGCTTCTGCAGCTGGTTTGTACACGAACTATCAACCACCGAAGCATTCCGGTCGCATGTACCCTGCATTGTACGGATTCCTCTCAAAAAGGAAGTAAAGAGGCAACTTCAGAACATATTGGATGAAGGTATTGTTAAGGAAACCGGCAGCCCGTACAATTCGCCCGTACTGTTAGTGAGGGAGTCCATTTGGAAATACCGATATTGTGTAGATTTTAGAAGACCTAATTAGATAATCAGAACTCAGTTTTGTCTACTGCCGATATCTTCGATTAGTTGCGCTAGACGGACTTGTTCACATTGTTGGATTTACTCTCCGGATATTGGCAAGTGACAACTAAACCAGCGGATTCTGGGAAAACCGCGTTCATGGTGGACAAAAATGTATGGTTAGCGGCATCCGAAAGGATGCATGCGCTTAAAACCATCCCCCCAAGTGGCTTGCGCTGCACCACTTGCGGTTCCACTCACACACCACGTATCCGATGTAAATTCGATGGAATAAGACCAGTAGGTGTGTGAGTGAGGCTTTTGTGTCCAGCCGACCAATGCTGGTTAGCTAATTGAATGGCTAGCACGAAAAGGAAACCCTTATCTCTTGGAAACTAAACACAGAGAGAGAGACTGCAATGACAGGATCCAAACTGAGAAGAAAGATGTGTACAATGTAATACAAGAAGCATTTCAGTATAAGAATGCGTGTCGGTGCATTCTAGAGACGATAAGAAAGAAGAACAAAATACAGGTTGGACTACGAAAAGAACGGGCAAACGATTCATCGTACAATACACCAACGAAGTTGTAAAAAAAGAATGGGTAGAAAACCACAGACACCCAAGTTTCTGAAAAGAGGAGCGGATTAGTTGCCAAACGACCATGGTCTTGGTCGATGTTATTATTAACAAAAATAGAATGGGTATGCTGATAGCAGTTAGTTACAGGTGGCGCTACTCTGTTAAGGACTGCCGTGCCTTTTGGAGCAACCACCTGGACTCGGACCATGCTGTTGTGCGTGCCCGTTTTGTTTTATCATTTACTCAGAGGACACACGCTCGTAAATGTAAAGTGCTTAACTGGAATTCGAGCGATGAGGATGTAAGGAACGCTTACCAAAAGACGTTGGTGAAGAAGTTACCCAGTTCGAGTCAAACGGAGGAT